>PNEQ01105306.1:0-18192 GCA_003012365.1 Medauroidea extradentata | reverse complement strand
GGCAGAGAGCTGTCGTGGAGAGTAGGCAGAGAGCTGTCGTGGAGAGTAGGCAGAGAGCTGTTGTGGAGAGTAAGCAGGGAGATGTCGTGGAGAGTAGGCAGAGAGCTGTCGTGGAGAGTAGGCAGAGATATGTCGTGGAGTGCGGACGTGTTTCTGTGTGTGCTCCCGCGGCGAATGCTAAGTAGTTCACGCAGCCCGGCAGTTACATCAGACGCGGTAAGAATTTGCACCGTAACTGGAATCATGCACGGCACGGCAAGGCGGGATGCTAGTGCGGTATAATGTTGTCCTCAAGCGGGATGGCCTGTCTTTCAGCACACAAATGACTGTACTGCTGTCCTCTGGCGGGAAGGTCCAACCATCCGTGTACTGGATATTCTTGCCCTCTTAAGTGACAGGTTAACGTAAGCTATGTACATTGTGTGGTGTGAACTATGAGAAATAGAGCTAAAAAACATTGAACACTGACAAGACATAGAACCTCGTAGAACTTTTGTGAAGTGTGTGTTTAAGTGATCCAGTGTACAAACAGTTTGCGACTGACGTGCTTGAAAGACTTCGACAAAATCCAGCTCGTTAAAAAAGACAAAGTTATCATGGCTACAAAAGGCAATTGCCGAAGTACCAAAGTCAAAACCATTGGGTCAACGGTAGGAAAGGTCTCCATACTCTGCTTGCGTTTGGTACAATATCAAGATCAGTGATCGAGAGTGCTCTTGACAGATTGTACAACGAGGCCTTTACCTGGGAAAATTTTGAACTAACACGAAGAGGAAAGAAATGGCACCAGAATATCTGGTTCGAAGTCAACTCGGTTTTAAGAGAAACTGTGAACATATGGCTGGATGAGATTTACGAGAAAAACGGCGTAAGTGACGATGAGGAGGAAGAGAAAGAAGAGCCAAGCTATACGGAAGTTCAACAAGTGGAATTAGAGGGAGAAGGACAAGCCTCTGTAGAAGTAGAGATGAACCTGCGAACAGCCAGACAGGAGCTCATAGACCAGACTAAAGACCAATACAGAAAATAAGTCGAACTATACACAGAAGCCAATAGAAGATACAAACGAAAAGTCAGATCAAGAAACTTCTGACGATCAAGGCACTTCTACATAAGATTCAGTTGAGATGGGCGAAATGCCTTCCTGGGATGTGAAAACAGTAAATAAAATCTTTGGAGAAATGGCAGAGTTGACTCAGGGCGTATTAAATTACATCTTGGGAAACAACTCGAAAATAACAGAGGAGCAATCTAAATGGCTGACTCCAAAAATAGTAGAGATGCAGCAACTGGTGAATCAAGTAGTTGCTAGTAATGGACTACTAGCCGGTAAACTCAGTAATACCAGACCCCAGAGCACTGTCCAAACCACTCCTCTAGCTCAGACGCACAAAGAACTGAAATTGAGTTACTCGGGAATTGTAAAAAAGGCAGAGGTCCAACCCAGACCTCCCAAGAAAGTTGTGATACTTTACCAGAGGGATGAAAACACCTTAAGTGAAGAACCTAAGAATCTTGTGCAAAAAACTGTTGATCCAGTAAATGATGGCCTACAGATACGTAATATAAGAGCATTCAGAAGAGAGTATATAGTGTTAGAGGCAGGAAATAAACAGACCCTGGAAAAACTCAAAGGTAATGAAAATATTAAGGAACTTGGTCTGAAACTGGAGACTCCCCGAAATAAAGGCCCTAAAGTTATCCTTTACGATGTCGCCAGAAACGATGATAATGATAAGCTTATAGAAAAAGTCTACAAACAAAATTTCTCATCATCTTACTTGACAGAAGAACAGTTTAAAAGACGAATACAAATAAGTCATTGAACAGGAAAAAAGTCGTCAGATATCGTAAATGTAGTGCTCGAGACGGATGCACTAATACGGGACATTATAATTCAAAAAGAGTGAATATATACTGGATACCAGTCCTGCAAGATCAGGAACTACATTGTTCCTTCTCGTTGTTACAAGTGTCAAAGATATGGACACTCATCAGCGAAGTGTCAAACGAAGCAGCCTGTTCTAAGTGTGGAAAAACTGGACACACATATAAGGAATGTAATGATAACGGACATGGCAAGTGCGCAAACTGCATGAGAGACAAAAAAGACAGTAAACATAGAGTAGATACAAAGGAATGTCCGTATTATGAAAAGGCATTTCAGAGGGAGTTAAGCCGCATAAATTATGGAATGGAATTTGAAAGAGTAGACTATGGCTGCTGAAATGACCAGGCTCAAAATAGTTCAAATGAACTTACAGCGATCAGAAGTTGCTATAGCAGAGTTAGCATCAATTGCTACCGAATATGAACTTGACATTGTCTTAGTAATTTAGTTGAGTCACCCCTCTGCAAAATTTGCAAAGTAAATGATGATGTAATTCACATTGTACAAGACTGCCCGAAAATATATTAAGTAATATAATATTATAGATAAAAGGCAACTTATTCTCCCTGCGTTACCCAGAAAGGGTGGGGTTGCTGGGAGATGAAAATGAGTTCCTCTCTGCGTGACCCTGGCCACGAAAAAAAAGTCAAGATTCCCCGCTATAAACCATTATAAGAGATGATGGTTTATGGCGGGATAACTTGACTGTTTGGTCGGTTTCAACGCAACTTCAGCTGATGAAAATATTACTGACTTTCGCTTTTACGTATAGCTGTTACACTGATTGACTGAGCCAATAAGAACTACGCAATTATTATATTGTTGGCCTGTTATTGGTCTACACACAGCTATGTTGTGCCTGACGTATATCATCCAATCATACATGTGACAAGAAATTACTAGAGACATGCAAAATTCACGCTATTTTCTGACAACTGACTAGACTACAAGTGACTAAAGGCTTGTTCGACGTCTCTCACTGGCCGATATTTAGAGGTACGTCAATTTCGCAGGTACATTCCAGGTCAGGTTGAACGCCAAAAAATGTATACTTCGCTATCATGTCTGTTATTAATTGGCAGCTGTCACGAATCGCATTTGACTACTGCAAGCCAGCAGTAAATAATTCATAGAGCCATCGCGTGCTACCAGCTTGTACGGTTATAAGCCAATGAATAATTGATAGGGCCACGATTTTGTCGCGGAAAGATTTTTGCCCCACTTTGTTTCAGTAACTCGCGTGCACATCTGTAGCTCTGCTTCATGAATACTGGCAGCGTGACACATCCCTCATTTGACTGCACCAATCATAATAAGATTACTGTGACTCCGTACGTCTGTAATTTGCCACGGCAAGTGAGAGTAAAATCATCCAATCACAGACGATGCAGCAGATCTACAGATACGCACATGACTCATTGAAACCAAATGTTGCAAAAATCTTTTCGCCATAAAATCGTGGCTCTAATAATTGAATGTGTCCAGTGCGTGTATAGGACTGAGAAATCTAGGTGATTGGCAGATGTATCCACGAAATTGACATACCTCCACCGATATTGTCGTGACTTGCCGCGGAGAATGCTTACACGGCAGAGAGGCCAATCAATCTCTGTAAAGACGTAACACACGTAAATGACAACACGTAAAAATTCGTTGCCAATTGAATCGCAGATTACGCTGTTATGTATAGGAAAGTGTAGTTTAGTCTGCTACCAAATGATAACGGGAAATTTTCCTGTCGCTAACTATCGCACTTGTGCAAGCCGACATTCTGTCTCCAGTGAGCTCTGACACAGCTGTGTGCCTCAATGTTGACAGTATTATAGGAATAAAAATCCCATGATCCACATACAAAAGTCCCATTTTAGCACAAAAAAAAATCCTTCAAAAGTAAAAAAAAATTCAATATTGTCTCTAAACAGCATAATTTTGTAAACTGGCCGTTAATTTGTACAATATATTTCACGGGTTATTTATTTGTACGTTTTCAGCGTCTTGTGCACCTAGCCTTTAGAACGAACCTGTATGGCAATAAACACATTCATATAGTTTAAATAAACAAGTCTCTAAATAACTTCACATACAAAAATAATTAAACGTACCACAATTATACAACAGTGCTAAAAACATTTAGCAGGTACTATGAAGTTCATAATAGCTTATCAAATAAGGTTGTGGATTGAAAAAGTCCCATAACATCAATATTTATCATTAAAAAATCCCTTTGTCCCATATTTAATTTTTATGTTTAAAAAGTCCCATGAAATGGGCCAAATCCCACAACCTGGCAACACTGGTGTGCCTCGGCTTGTCTGATCAGGTTATTTTATTGCTGAGAGCGCGCAGGTACCAGGTAGACAGGCTTGCTAGCCTGAGGACCATAGCTTCGTGGTAGAGGGCCTTAGCCCTGCGCACATGTCGACTGCTTATATAACCTGCCACACGTGGCGACCAGGGTACCTACCTGCCCGACATGACACCATCTTCCGCGCGCTGCAAGACTTGAAGCGCTTGCCATCGTTACGTAACATCTACGCTGTAAAACAAACTTCCTAGACAGAAACATAAGTTTTATAACATACACACAGAACGGGTCACTTACCATTTTCAACTTGTAAATTCAGGAACAACTTAATATTGCTACTGTACTGGTTTTGTGATATAAGTAGACAGTTAACTGTTTCCTTAATTGTTAATGCCTACTTCATTAACATTCCAATATGTATATATATAAATATATATATATATATATATATATATATATATATATATATATATATATATATATATATATGCGTTGTAAATTTAAAAACAACGTGGCTGTGTAAATCATTTAAATAAATATTTAAAGAAACGTTTACCTCGCTCTCAAGAATGTGTTTCAACGTATTTGTCATAAGGATTTCATATCTGTATCATGTTTCTACTCTATTATCGAAATAAATGTAGTCACGTCAGAAAATAATAATTTCATTTTCTTTCAGTGGGCATGAAACAAATATATTTTATAGCCGCCAGCCATGCTGTTTCTTTCGTACATAACGGGAATATGCTGTCTACAACTACTGTGATCAATGTCTCGTGATTGTATCTGTATTTCACTTGGTTCTCTGCCATGATTTCGTGTTGAAGTGTTGTGAATTCGTAATATTGCGTTTTCGTATCATTTATTGAGTACAGTATCTTATTTTATTTATTCGTGACAAGCCTTATTGCTACGCATATTTGTGATTGTTTATTACTTGAATAATTATTTGCATTTAACATGGAATGTCATACTGCTATTTGAACAGTGGCGGCTCGTGGATTGTTGCCAGAGAGCGCACAAGTTGCCGAGAACTGTACACTCGTGTAAACGCGCTGCCGTATACCAATGACCATGAAATATGTACTGGCTACTTATTGTGTTGTGTACAGTCAGTAATAAGCGGCACCTTCATACCAGCGTGTCAGTGGCTGTAACGTCAAACAGCTCACAACAATATACAGTTCTCTGCAACTTGTACCCTACCTGGCAACAACCTACCAGCCGCCGCTGTATTTGAATACAAAAAAAAATGTTAGTGGTTGTAAGTAAGAAACTGAATTTGTTTTTGTGAAGCACCGCAAGATCCATATACCTACTTTTAATTAAAAAAAAAAAAAACACTTGTTTAATTTGTTGGCACATAAAATTTTTCGAAACTATGAATTTTATGAAAAATATATTTGTTTTAAAATGTACTTACTACTTTTTGATAAAATAAACACTTTCCGTCCACTTGCCCTCTCTTCTGCCAAGCCTTTCAAGTCTGTCTGATGTGGTGCAGTTGCGAAGACATCCCATGGAAATGTTTCCATCATCCATCAATTTTGTCTTGTCTTCTCAACGCAGATATTTAATGCAGAATTCAGATACGAAAAACACAGTTAACGGTAACCAGCACCGAAATATTCCTAATGTTTTTACTGTACCAAACACTGTCCAGGTCTTATACTTTTCAATAATAGTAATTTACCACAAATAAAATACTTTTCAGTTCCATATTTTTTGTACAAGTACGTGCCAAAGTTGCAATTTAAAAATTTTCGCTATTTATTCAAAATATAAGTAATCAAACGATATAAATAAAATTATTTTGAGTGAAAGCGAATAAATTAAGCAACATAACCACAAGACAAAATTATTTAAAAAAAATATTCGTACTTAAAAATTTACGAAAATTCTGGTACAATAAACAATTTTTTTAATACAAACAGTTTTTGATTGACTTAGCGAAATGTTACTAATGTTAATATCATAAAAATTATTTGATTTATGCAACCCCTCCGAACTTATTTCTCGTAAAAATGATAAAAACTGCAAACATTGTATGACCTAGAAAAAGCGCAAGCAATGAATATTCAGCCCTTCTTTCTTCAAAAGTATGTCCAATACCTAAGAGTTTTAATGCAGATCTGCTAAGTTAAACATCACGCAACAATAAGATGGGTCCCTTGAAGTGTATAAGGTGAATCTGTGGTTCACGGATGAGCGGATGCTAAGGGCAAATAAAAATAAAATATTTCTGGAAGAAATGAAAAAAAAAAAAAAAGGCAAATCTGAAAATATCTTTTAAAAAAATAGTAAGTATAAAATTGCTATGCTAGAGCTTGAAATATCCGTGGTTGCATAAGTTACTTAAAGCGCTCGTTGCGGTGTTGATACAGTCGATGCAGGCCTGCGTGGCAGTATTCACAACTGCTCAAAGCTCGTCCTTCTCTGAGGAAGCTACGTCTGGGAACCGGAATAACTGGATCCTGTCATTACGCGACTGTCGAGCCAGGAAATATTTAGTGGAGGATGTGGTTGTTCCACAACAACGAAGGATTGTGAGCAGGTGTTATTAGTAAATATCCCAGTTGTTCGGTTGCTCGTTAAGTTACTGGCAATGCCGAACCCATACTTAGCGCCTTGTTGGTCGGGAGAGGACGTCATTTAGGATATGACTACGAATAGATTTTTATCACTACCCAATTCCAATTTGTTATGTGTGATGGTGATATAAACACTATGGGTTGGGAAGTATATATTTTATTGAGTGTAGCATCGCAATAAAAATATTTTAAAGTAGCTGGCTTACTTATAGGGCTGTGCGACATCCAACATTTTATGTCCACATTCGATATGAATGATAAAAGTTCGACATGTCGAAATCTACACCATGTCGAGTTCGAAATAATGTCGATTTCGACATCATGTTGATTTCTACATGTCGATTGCGACAACATTTTCATTATTTCCTCTTTCGCAATTGTGGCATGAATGTTCCATGTTATATTTTTCTAATTATCAGTTTAGCAATCTGTGTCGAGTGCACAAATTAGTGTAACCAATGCATTTTTGTATTTCAATAATGTGTAAATCTACAAAATTAATTTTAATCTGCTGAAAATGATACCAGTCTGAGTTGATTCCAACCCAGGACCTTCAGACTGTCAGCTCAACATTATAATTGTAAGACCACAAGTTTTCAATACAAACTTGGAATTCATTCAACGGTAGAATTTCACTGATAGAATACAAGCCCAACTTGTGTAATACGAAGTTTTAGTCTTAAACTGGCTTATTTGCTGAATTACATTTTACAAGTAAGCACAATATAGTACGTCATTGTATGCGACGATCAAGCTTACAAATTCAAGTCACTTTGCGCAAACAGTAGACTTAAATGATACAAAGTTATTTACGGGCAACCAAATGAAAAGCAAGTTTATGCACATGAATTTTTGAAATAGGTTTCTATGATCAAAATGATATTGTATATTAGTTACAAAAACTTAATTAGTGAAGTGGCAGTTGTAACTACTTAAAAATATTATTTAAGAATTCATTTTGGCCTGCAACAAAATCACAAAGCATTTTAAATTCGAAGTTAAATTTGTATATTGATATTTGCATAAGACAATTCACAACTGAAGAAATTTTATTACGAACTAATAATTGGTTTGGAAATTTTTTAACAACGAAAAATATTGCAGAAGAGAGAACATGAAATTTTTGCACTACATATTAAATGACGCAAATGGAGTGCTAAAAAAAATTATTGTATGCATAAGCATACTAAAAATTTGAAATTGATGGCTTATTTATACGAACAAGAGGACTGATTTCACACACGTGTGTATAAATGCAAATGTTGATGAGAAATGGTTCATCCTCACATCGTGTTTTACTTAAATCTAAAATTAAATAATCAGTGTAATAGTTTTTAATTTCGCTCTGTATATGATTTTGAAAACTTCATGGACCAAACGTTAAACGTCACTATTAATTTTTAAGTAAAAATACTATTTTTGTGCAAGTTATTAGTGCAAATTCATGACAGTCATTGTAAAATTGCACCTTGAAATATGCATTTTTTCAATGAGAATGATGTGTTAATACAATGTCTGTTCATTAATAAAACATAAAATTACGAGTAATATTACTTAATTTTTACACGTACATTTGAAACAGTAATTTAACATGAACTTTCTAGTAAGTATGTATGTACATACGTCTGTGTATTGTAACCTAAAGTTTGTACTAATCTTTGGATTTCTAAGAACATTTGTGTTTAATTACATATACAGTCGGCATTTGTTAACGTTCTTTCATGTACAAAATGTAAAATTTTCAAACATTTGTACGTGCATAAATTTTCACATATTTTGCAATGTAGCATGTAACGCTTAATTTTAAGGCACTTGCCTACCTATGTTGGTAATAAGTTTACATGTTAAAGTAAGAAAATTATTCCAAACTACTAACAGCCAGTGAGCTTATCTGTCGAGAGAGCATACACCTCAGAACCTGAGACGTCTAAATGGCAGTTTCGTTATATCACAATCAACATAAACAAGATAATAATATCCTAAAATGACAAAATGTACACTTTTCAGTCTAAATTTCTATTTACAGATTAACACGCTATTTATTACTAAAGGAAAAAAATTCTTAGTCTATTTTCTGTACATATTAAATGATGTGCCCCACTCACTCATTCACTCGCTCATCAACGCACAGCTCAAACTACTAGACTTAAAACCATGCAATTTTCAGGGCAGCTTTCCCTTACCTAGTCGGCACCTATTAAAAAAAATTGTTCAAAATTCGAAAAGTAAAGCGATGGTAATGGGTGGAATCCGTTTACAGCGAATCCCAGATACCACAACCTGAAGAGTTATCGTAACTGTATTTACTTTAAAATATTGCCGAATGAAATTCTTATAAGAAAATTTTTTAATTGTTCGAAATTCGAAAATTAAAGGGTGAAAAACTGTTAAATGTGTTTTGAATCAATCTTTAATTCCTCTTAAACCAGCTGGAATATCAAGGTAATTTTTACTTAAAAATTATGCTTATGTTAATACCTGAAAATATTTTCAGGATTTTTAGAACTGTATATTTAAATGCTGTTTTAAAAAAAAATTAATACGTTTTCAATTACTCTTCAGTATCCCCTAAACCTGGTCAGATAACGAGATGGATTTTGCTTTAAAATAAAACTCACATAATAAATATTAATTAAAGATTTTGGAAAACCGAAGTAAAAAAAAGTTTAAAAATTTACACGTGTTTTTATTTAATCGTCCGAACCTCCTTAATCAGTTCAGTTATTAAAGTGGTTTTGCTGTAAAATTAAGCGTACATAATTAAAAATTAAATTCTGTATTTTTTCAAATTCGACAAAAAAGAAAGGGTGCGGTAAGAAGTAAAATATTACTGAGCTCTCGAAAGTTCAAGTCAACATGACCATGGAGAAATAATTAAATCACCGCCTTGGAGTATTAAGGTCGTACATTGTTAATTTCTTGAAGATTGCTAATTAGATAGTTCACAGAACTCCTGTTATTTGTAGTTTATTATTAATTGTAAATGCTTCTTTTGCATAATTTTCAGAGCTTCTTAATGTTGCATGCTGATCTTAATGATTGCGTAGCCAGAGTTTTGTGAACGTAATAATTAATTGTTAGCTCGTGAGTTTTATGTGTATTTTGGTTGCTAGTAAACAAATATTAAAATTAAAGTCTTTTACTGTTAATTAATAAACCTTCCATCCGAAACGAGGACAGAAACGTATAATTTGATTTCTCGAACAGTATGTTCCAGCTGCTCACTATCACATACTTACCACGCGTATAATGTTGTTCAGAAAAATGTCCTTATCGAATGCATTGCGTGTGTAAGTTGCCGTATACGGTGATTCACTTCTCTTTTGCTGAAAGTTTGATGGCGGTGTTTCAGAAGTCTCAAATATAATAAACATTTGGCAGGAAATAATGCAGACCAGGAGCAATGTAGTTCACTTTTCTAGAGACAAATATATAAAACGAAGAGAATTGTTAAAGAGCATACCACTCGAATTACTTGTATCTGCGTTCGTATATTGACATCTGATTACTAAAGCCAACGCGACATAAGGCTCAAAATAGATGTAATAACAGTTTGGGTGTCACACAGCTGCCAATTTAATTTCGTTTTGTTTGCGAATTTGGATTCAGTTAGAGTTGCAGCAAAAGTATTTGGTCCGATTTTTTTCATCTAGGTTACTAATGCTGTACAGTATATATTGAAACTAAAAAAAGTTTTGAAACGTATTTTTTTGGCCTGTTGCAGAACCTGTTTAAAAAAGGAAACCTGCCGAAACGGCGAAAAAAAAAAAAAAAAAAAAAAAAAAAAAATTCTGGGCTCTGCCGAATTCCGTTGTGAAGAGTTTTTACTGTCGTATTTTCTTTCTTATTTTAAGAATTCCATAATGAATTTAATTTTAAAAAGTGGGCGAAGCCACAACAGGTTATCTATAGTAGGGTACGCACATGTTAGAAACAGCTTCGTTTGGTTTACTAAAACACTAGAAATAAATTAACTGCAGACAACGCCACGACGGTAACCGTCATAATCTTAATATATAAAGTGAAGTGTCCTTTTACACTCACTCACTCACTCACTCATTCACTCACTCACTCACTCACTCACTCACTCACTCACTCACAAACTCACAGCCCAAGCCACAGGATCTAGAACCATGAAATTTCGAGGGAAGCTTCCCCTTGGCCCGTAGGCACCTACTAAAGATCGATTTTTCGAAATTCGATAGTTAAGGGAGTGAAGAGGGGTGAAATGTGATTTCAAAGAATCCCTAAAATCTTGTTAACCGGGAAAGCTATCATAATTATTTTAACTTTATAATATTCCCCAAAGAAATGCATATTGGCGAAATTTTTTATTTTGCGGAATATGAAAATTAAGGGGCGATAAGCCGCAAAATGTGTATTTCACTAATCTGTGGTTTCTCCTAAACCACTTCAGATAGTGAGGTGATTGTTTCTTGAAAATGATGCTTAAGTAATAATCTAAATTGTATGTTTAGAATTTTTCGAAATTCATCCTTGAAAGTTCTCAAAAAACATAATGTGTCTTTAATTAATCCCTTTTATCTCCTTAACTAATGGAAATATAGAAATGGTTTTTGCTTTAAAATTAATCTTACTTACAAATAAGCAATTTGAGGATTTTTCAAAATTAGTCTTTGAAACCTGTTTTTAAAAAAAAGTGTTTGTTTTTAAATAATTGTCTATACCGCTTATACCCGTTGAGATATCGAGATGATTTTATAATAAGAATGAAGCTTATGTAAATATCTACAAATCAAATTTAGGATTTTAAGAAATTCGAAAATTAAGGATGTGAAAAGCAGTAAACTGTTACAGTCTCCCGAAAAAAGAGAACGATCACGGAGAAATAATTCAACAGTTGTTTCTTATTGTCAACCTACTCGTAAATAAAACCTCTATGGACTGTAGCCATTACATACGAAAGAATTATCACGGCCTGCCTTTAAGCATTCACTCAGGTACTGTATAAAGTTTGTGGTGTGGAAGGGGTGGGGTTACGGGTTTGTATCTCGTGCAAGACTTTGCAATGGAAATTACTATGACATCATACGAGCATATTGCGCGCGCTCTTTACACTGAGCTAAGACAATTTATAGTTCACTGTTGTTGAGTACGCTAGCTGGTAAATGCCTTCATCACATATTTTATCCAGAGTTAATGTTTACATTACATTATTTCACGCGGGCGAAGTCGCAGCTGGTCAGCTAGTAAATGCATAGTTACGTATTAGGAAATGTGTCCTTTTTCTTTTTTTTATTTTAAGAATACGATAAAGTTAGTAATTGTAAGAAAGAATGGTAGCGGACAAAGCCGTGGCCGTGCAGCTAGTACGAACATAAAATATTAACATAACCAATGACCAATGGGTATTGTGTTGTTAATACATAATTATAAGTATATTTTAAGCATACAGTGCGAACTGTTAAATTTTAATTTTTCAAGCAGTCATATATTTTATGCAATTTATTAACTTATT
Source organism: Medauroidea extradentata (assembly GCA_003012365.1). Taxonomy (NCBI): domain Eukaryota; kingdom Metazoa; phylum Arthropoda; class Insecta; order Phasmatodea; family Phasmatidae; genus Medauroidea; species Medauroidea extradentata. The sequence goes on along the minus strand of PNEQ01105306.1, from coordinate 5,926 downwards.
GTTGTAGGTATAAGTACAGGCAAAAACATAAAGGCTTGTATTATAGTACAGCTATAAAATTTTCCAAAATTAAAAGAAACGGAGCGTAAAATTTTCCTTTTCACTTAACGTTACATAATATAAGCTAAAATTAAAACATTAGCTCACAAGTTTTCATTTCTTTTCGCTTGAAACAGTAACAGCAATAATTATAGGCCTATAAGTGTGCTTAAACCATCAATTTAATAAAATTAATTTCAGGCTTCTTTCTATAATGTGTGAATAATCGGTCAGAAAAGCTAAAAAAAAAAAAAAAAAAAAAAAAAAAAAAAAAAAAAAAAAAAAAAAAAAAAAAAAAAAAAAAAAAAAAAAAAAAAAAAAAAAAAAAAAAAAAAAAAAAAAAAAAAAAAAAAAAAAAAAAAAAAAAAAAAAAAAAAAAAAAAAAAAAAAAAAAAAAAAAAAAAAAAACTTTTTTGAATAACATGTTTTCAGTTTAGTTGAAATACGTTATAAATGGGCCAGGTTCTTGTAAAATGGTGAAATCTGTGTCCTCATTTCCACGACTATACGAAATTTCAATTAAACTAAGTGGATGTTTAGATTTGAGAGAGAGATTTCATTCTGGTGGCATTCCCCTCTTAATGCGATTGACTCCGTGTCCAAACTCTATACAGTGGAATCTCATTTATACAAATCCTGTAAATACAAAGTTCTCATTAATACAAAGTGATTTCTATTCCCCTTGGAATGGGACAAGAAATGAAATAATGACTTTAATGTTCAATAAAAGTTTTGTTTATGCATTAAACCATGCAATATCATGTTCTGAAGTAAAAGAAAGTCATCGTGGTGAAAAGACTATTTGATTTGTGGGGATAAACAGAGTGACCAAAATTTTAGAAAAATTTAAGGTTTTAGAGAACACCTGTTAATACAAACCTCGTTATTACAAACAGACAAAATGTTGGTCCCTTCAGGTTTGTATTAAAGAGATTTAGCTGTATTCTTGACCTTTTGATCTTTGAGTCTCATGAAAAAGTTCCAATACAGACTCCTATCGATAATGGTAGGCTCTTGTAAGTTCTCACTATCACTTACATCAACACAAATAACGTTCGTCTCATGAGTTGCGTCCGTCATGACGATCTGAACGTCAAGGGAAATAGTTATAACTTTCAATTAATAGAAGCTATAAGTCAGTGGTATAACGCTGAATTAAACCGAACGTAGAACATTACACGTGACGTGATGCGAGGACAAAGATGAAACTAAAGCAAGAGACCGCGAACACGTGGACTGGACTGGACCCGCCTTACTACGATTAGGAAATAAGCATGGGATACCTTCTCAGCGTCAGATCTAAGGCCCCAGCCCACGGTTGTGCTGAAAGAGAAGAAAGGTACAAAAAGTAAAATTAAGACGGAGAGAGCCCTGTCATGTCACACACACATGTACATAAAAGCCAGTATCTATCGGCATACATCGCCCCTGACATTATATAGACGTCTAAACTATCCAGGCGACATATATCGACTTCGACACACGCGTCGATTACGACACACGCGTTGATTTCAACACATGCGTCGACCTAGACACATGCATTGACCTCGACACATGTGTCGACCTCGAAACCTGTCGACTTCGACATGTCGATTTCGATACATCGAAAATAGTTCGAGACAAATGTCGACACATCGACATGTATTACATGTTTATGTCGACTTCGACATGTAGACTTACAGCAGACCTCTACCTACTTACTGTTCCTATCTGCACGTAGTTTAACTGATTAAGTTGTAAGGATCGAAACATATGTAGTTACCTTAACGAGGCGAATTCGTTATCAGCATTTCAATTTGTGTAATTATTTCGTTAATATTATGAACCGAATAAACAGCCAACAAACCTAAAATGCTTTTGAATTTATGTGTTTTCTCCTGTAACGTTAAACTTCTAGTGCAGGTTTTTTTAAAACATATTTGTTAAGAAAAGTAATAATTATTGCAATCCTTATTTTAAAAAATCCATGTTTTATCAAAGGAGATGTTACACGGCCATATTTAATTTGCATTATTTTCCTACGACAAGCATTCCTGAAGGAGTATAAATGTTTTTCATATTTCATGTTATTAATGTTATTCAAACACGCTCTTTTTTACGTTGTTTACTGGAAGACATAGGTGGGATTTGGGAGTGGCAAGGGGGGTACTTGCCACCCCAATAATTTTGATAACAAACAAAAATAATTTCAGCCTCCATTTAGCTATACTCATTTCACATTACCGTGGCTGAAAACTGCTTAAATAATACTATCGTGCAATTTAAAGTGCAAATTTTCCTCAGGGGAACATCCCCGACTATTCAGCCTTGATTTCCTACAGCGTACTTCCAGGGTATTGTTGCATATTAAAAACAATTAGGACTTTTCTGTGTCCCGGAGCGAGTTTCCGAGTAATTTTGGTTTCACCTACCCTTTCATTCAGTCATTCCTCTATTGTATGATTTTAATTGATATCATGCAGGGTCTGGTTGATACCTACCTAACATTTAGGAGTGTGAAATCATATTATTTGGAACTCATTTTATGTGTCTTTCTTAACTTCTCTAGGTCCACAGTACCGGTTGCCGTAATTGACATGTTATATTAAACTTTATAGCCAGGAATTTTCACAAAGAAACACATCTATACATACATGCACATAGGTGCGTGTGTGCAAAAGAAAAATTCTGTTGCTAGTCGCCCAGAAATGTCATGCCTTATTTTAATTTATAAAAAATTAACGTTATGTCATAAGATTTACTGTGTCAGTTATACTTGTTGCTTATCAAGCAAATGAGATTGGTATTCGATGTCGTCAGTTCGTTTTTTTTCTATCTTAATAGAAGACGTGAAGAAATGCTGAGGAACTTACTTTTCTAAAATGCATGTTCTGTGACACTGTACAGTTCTGCCTGTTTTCGACAAAAGTTGAAGATTTTCAGTTTCCCACATTTTACCACTTTATAATACGCCCTACCAGCACTTATACGTGTTCAGAATCGAAACAAGTGAACCATGATAGTGCCAGTTTTATTTCCATACAGTTGATTTTATTTATTATTAAAAGTTCTTAACTTTTAACGTGGATTACATTCGTATAGCTACAAAAATAATACAAACTTCTAAATATATCACTATATTTAAAACCATTCAGAATGTTTACTAGTTAAATGAAATTGGGTTTCCTTGTAATGGTTACAAAGAGTTGTTTTACCTGCCGAATGTAAGGAAATACTAGCCCGATAAAATGTTTGTTGGAAATTCAGCTATACTCACCACTAATAAAATAATTTGTCTATAACTAATTTTTTATAAAAAATGTCTGTAAGAAGGTTGATTGGCTTACTTGTAGAAGTGATAACTGAATGTATTATTATTACTTACGTTGTAACGTTCATAGTAGCATTCCATTGTATCATACGGGGAAATATTTAAACATTAATCTGTATATTTCCATCGAATTGCTTAAAAATTTCAAAGACATTTTATACGATAGATATTAGAGTATTTATATTGTATAGTATCTTTTATTCAGTGCACGGTCGTAGAAGAACAGGTCTGGACACTCGCCTATCTAACAACGTATATTGCTTGACCCCCTTGTTGTTTGGCTGCAGTTCACCAAGTTACAGAGAGTGTTGTGCATCTTTAGCGCTGCAGTCAGGGCGTTCGGGCACAAACTCCGCCCATTTTTTTCCCAATGTCTACATTATAAAGTAAGTAAAGATTTTTACAGACATGCTTTAGGATTGTGAGTGAAGGCAGTATTTCATAAATTGATAAAAAATACGTTTTGATAAATTGCTTATCTTTATAATGTAAACTCTGGAAAAAGTGGGAGGGAAGTGGGCGGAGTTTGAGCCCGACCGCCCTGATTGCTGCGACAAAGACGAACAACACTCTCGATAGCGAATGCAGCCAAACAACAAGGGGGTCAAGTTTCCAGGCGAGTGTCCAGACCTGTTCTTCTACAGCCGTAATTCAGTCTAAAATGTCAAAAATGGTGTGCGATATTTTATACTATTGGTAAATCTACAAAACAATATTTTTTTTTAATTTTCAACAGGATATTTGTAATAATATGAATTTAAATATTTTTTGTTACGACAAAAGGTGTCTTAGGTAATGCAAAAGAGCATATAAGTAATCGCAAGAAATTACATCATAACTATAGTTTTCAGTATGGACTAAACATTGTTTCACATTCTTTGCTCTAGTTGTTTTTATTTTATGTTTCAAGAATTGGTTGACAGATAATACATGTCTAGCAATATACGTGTGCCATCAAGTAAAGGTTGCCAATTGCATACAGTAATTTTTAATTTTTACACACACACGTGTATATATATATACACACACACACACACACACACACACACACACACACACAACGAATTGATACGTACGTGTAATTGCGTATAGAGCGCCTTGTGTTTATGCATCTACCTGGCCTTCAGAGTATTGTGGACAGTGGAATTCCAGGCGCCGAGTCATATTAATACGTAATGAAAGTTTTTACGCTGGCTTTTTCTGGCATTCTCAAAATTGAGGGGCTGAGATTCATATTGATCTGAGTCAAAATATTTAGTGGTGTTGTATTATTCATATTATACACATACAGTACCGGTCTAGATTTTAAGACCACCTTGCAAAATCATTGAAGCGCTCATAAGACTTAACGGTTCTGCCGCAATATTAATTATAATTTTTAAATATTCTTACGCATGTAAGAAAATAATCTGCACAGCCACAGTGGTAGGCTACGTTTAGTTTAGGAGTTATGAAATTTTAAAGATTTTCTTGCAACCAGAAAATTATCACATTTTGCGATATACAAACATTTTTGTGTCCTATACTGTTGAAGTTTCGTTGACATTGAATGTTCTATTCGTTAAGAAAATTGTACTTGTAATTTTGGTTGAATAAAAATAAAAATCCGAAAAAATTTTCATAGAAAAGTTGGGCAAATTGTTTACAAACGCTGATCAATTAATTCTGTAAGACGACAGGGCTGCAAACAGTTGAAAAGTGCTCCAAACACCGCACGTATACGAAATGGCACTTGTGATGCCACGTGTTGAGCCAAAGATGAACAACACGCAGGAAGACAGCTGGCTCTGTTAGCTCATCCGGTAGCAAAGTTTTAAATTCATAAATATAGTGTAAGAAACTAAACATTTTTATAATTTTTCGTTTCGATAAATGTGCCCGACTTACATGTGGAAATGTTTTGTTTCTTTTTAATTCAACCAAAATTACAAGCACTGTTTTCTTAACGAATGTAACATTAAACGTTGACTGGATTTGTTTGTATGGACATACTCCATTGCGAAATAAATGACTGTCACAAGAAAACTAAAAGTAAAAATAAGACAAGAAAACATAAATAAGCAGAGTATGCTTTAGTCATCAGGATACATACACAACATGAAATTCCAAAACTGGAATTTGGTCAGATAAAACAAGGAAACAAACAGAAAAAATCTAGGTTGACATGCGACACAACGATGAGACGAAACAAAAACACAAACAGAATTACAGCAAACGACACAACGATGAGACTAAACAAAACACAAAGATGTCGGACACAAACAGAAAAAACGACAGACAACACAAACGGTGAGACGAAATAAAACACAGTAGTTTTCCAAACAGTCAGTATGAACGACGTTTCGGGAACTGGAATCTGTTCCCGTCATCAGGTAGACAAACTACTGTGTTTTATTTCGTCTCATCGTTTGTGTTGTCTGTCGTTTTTTCTGTTTGTGTCCGACATCTTTGTGTTTTGTTTAGTCTCATCGTTGTGTCGTTTGCTGTAATTCTGTTTGTGTTTTTGTTTCGTCTCATCGTTGTGTCGCATGTCAACCTAGGTTTTTTCTGTTTGTTTCCTTGTTTTATCTGACCAAA
>PNEQ01105305.1:0-27377 GCA_003012365.1 Medauroidea extradentata | reverse complement strand
TTTAACGTAACATTTCAAGTCTGTTCACAAAACATCATGGGAATCCATGCCATCGCACACAACTACCAGGTAACCTCCATTAAACTATAGTTATGCACTAGGCGAAAGTATGTCCATGGAAATTTCCACTCGGGAAAAAACTGCGTCGTAACCAGAGACGTTAACTGCCGCTGATGTCAAGTTGACACCGTCACAATGTTTATTCTAAGTATGAAAAAGTTAGTCCTTAATCTAAGGCAAACATTAATATTACTTGAGCCCGATAAATATATGTCAGCCGTAATTAAACGCAACTGTTTCGCATATACGGCCTGTCTAAACCGCCCGAGACTTATATTTCCAGCTAGTAAAGTATTAATAAGTAGGCAATTTTGTTACAGGCATATATACTGCCGTTAATAGTATAGATTTACGATACAGGTGTAATTAAACGCATTTTTTTTTATTATATACAGCTCGCACAAAAAAATTTTCATTAAAAGTACTACTTTTTCGTAAAAGTTCAGCTATGCATGAATATCCGCTACTGTAGGATTATTTTATATATTATTACAAAAAGCGATAACTATTACAGGTGTATGTGAAGCGCTAACACACAGTCTTTAGTTCGAAACTAATACATTTACTATTACATCCGAGATTAAGTCTTTACTACCGTGCCTACTGTGATAGGGAGTTGTGCAAAAATGTCAGATGCCTGCAATGTAAATACCGGCCTCGCATTACATAATGCTTTAGGCATCGTTCCTTAATCCAGTTAAACACTTGATTAATGTTCTGCTAGTTTGTGACGCGACTAGAATAAAGCTGACGGGAAAGTCGTGCGTGTCACAGACGGCCAGTACAAATACCGCCGACTTTTAACACCAAACCGCATTTCCGTAACATATTAATATTTCCCATGAGTTATTTTTCAACTTCGTAAAGCCTATACACGGGTGAATTAAGAGAACAAAATAGAATGTACGCTCGCGATGACTTAGTCCTGGGTTCGGGGCTCGAAAACCATAAAGTTTATTTCTTTTTATCACCGATTATAGTAGCTGTTTTTAAAATATATATACTTATTACGGATATAAAATTAACTTTTACACTATAGAGAAGGCGAAGACCCGTACGTAGAGATATGTAAAAGGCTGTCAAAACGTTATTTCGCCTGCTGAAAAAACGTCCTGTTGTACAATATGGCGTACAAATCCCTTGTACTGACTACAAATTAAACTATAAGATCTTTGGTTCCAAGTATCTTTCCCTCTACTGTAATGTTTGTCGATCCCCACCATGTAAATACATGTTAGCATCTTGGCGAACCATACATACTACCGCCCCTAGTTCTTTCTCCCGTCACTGTTATTGTGTCCTGAAAATAAAATTTACTATCGGGAAGCTTACAGCTCACAGTTAAATATGTTGAGCTATGATACTGTTTCAGAACTATCCCTCTCGCGTTCTTTGCATGTACCAATATTCAAACTAGTACTTAGCAGCTTGCGAGTCTCACGAGAAACTTATACCAGTTCGATGATTTATTTATCATCACAACTGAATATTACAGAGGTCGCTATCGAATAAAGTCCTGACCAAGAAATATTTGTTCAGTTACTAAGAAAACAACTTTTATAGGCGTATTATAAGTATGTTTAACTATATTACGTAATTAATCCGGACTACAACACATACAGGATGCTCTATACAATACGATTAATATATTTTTCGTGAGGAAAGTTCTTTACCATTACTAACAAAAATAAATCTGTAATTCAGTACCGTGCGCACCCAGTACGTTAGTAAAAATTTCGTGAAAAACAGGACCTAACACGTGTACATACATCTGACTGTATGAGACCTCTGTTTATAAGTCAGAGGCTATGAATGCTAGCAAAATGTACATACAGTGTACGAAATAAGTAAATTGTGAGGGTTAATAATCAGCCGCACGAGGTTCCAAGCTCAGTTACTGATTTTGTCGTTCGAGTATTATCTCTGTACGCACAGCCTACTTCGAGTACTTATTAAGAGAGCTACGTTGAGCCCATCACGCTATTTAGCTATTGAATATTGTATTCACCGAGATATTATGTTAGGGTAAAGAGCAACCAGAGATTTTAGGTTAGGTTTGCCTGGTTTGTGGAAGAACGAACTAGCGTACTGGAAGGACCGTATTCTTAGTTTAACATTATTTACTGTAAGTTCTGTGGTAAAGTCTTTACTTTGCGAAATAATACGCTGAGACATTAGAAGATCTGTTACTTCAATCCACGATATGAAGAGTGTCTGGTCTGTGAGTGGTGTGGTGTAACAATCACTCGCAAAGACAAGTTGATTAAGCACTTATGTACCTGTAATGACGACGTCAAGAGAGAAGTGACTACCTGATGTAAGTATCGCAAGAAGCAGTTTGCCGAATTTTTGCAATGCTCGTCGACATGAGGCAGATTGTAAGCATAATATGGAAAGAAATATGCTGAAGTGCAACTACTGCAGTGCCTAGTTCGCTCGTCTTGACAATCTGGCCAGGAACACGAAGATCTGTAAGGGTAAAGTAGCACGACAAGCTCAGAAAAAGCTATGTGAGTAATAACTGGAACCTTCTCGACAATCCTGCTCCAATACGTTATCAACCTGCCCTAAAATCGTAGTAGGGTCTGGTATGATAGTAAAGTTCGAGTTCGTCAATGTGGAAACTATTCCGTGGGAATGTGAAGCCTTACGAGTCTGAGATTGATAACAGCAATGTGAATACCTGACTAATATGTACGTATGGAAACATCATAGTATACAGTAGGTAAAAATAAAGGTAATAACTGCGGAGCCCTTAAATTCTTGCTGGAATGTGATTATGTGAAGCCAGGACCAATCGATGTCTTCGGTGGAGGGTGTGGGAACATGTATGGGGACATGTTTGCAGGGTGTGGGGACATGTATGAAGTATGCAGATACCTGTGATGGCATATGAGGTGCTTGAGATGATTGCGGAGCGGGCGTAATATGTGCGGAGTGGGCGTATTTGTATGCGGAGCAGGCGTAGTTGTGTGGGGAGCAGTGCGGAGCAGGCGTATTTGTGTGCGGAGCAGTGCGGAGCAGGTGTATTTGTGTGCGGAGCAGGTGTATTTGTGTGCGGAGCAGGTGTATTTGTGTGCGGAGCAGGGGTAGTTATGTGCGGAGCGGGCGTATTTGTGTGCGGAGCAGGCTTATTTGTGTGCGGAGCAGACGTATTTGTGTGCGGAGCAGGCGTAGTTGTGTGGGGAGCAGTGCGGAGCAGGCATATTTGTGTGCGGAGCAGTGCGGAGCAAGCGTAGTTGTGTGCGGAGCAGGTGTATTTGTGTGCGGAGCAGGGGTAGTTATGTGCGGAGAGGGCGTATTTGTGTGCGGAGCAGGGGTAGTTATGTGCGGAGCGGGCATATTTATGTGCGGAGCAGTGAGGTGCAGGTGTGTTTATGTGAGGTACCAGTAGGTTTATTTGAGGTGTCAGCTGATTTATGTGAGGTGCCAGCTGATTTATGTGAGGTGCCAGCTGATTTATGTGAGGTGTCAGCTGTTTTATGTGAGGTGCCTAAAGTACGATGTGTGGAGGGTTAAGGGGACATGTGCAGGAGGGTGTGAGAACATGTGTGGGGACATGTTTGAAGGGTGCGTGGAGCATGTGGAGAGTACATGGAGCCATGCACAAAATTAGTGATATTTGTGTAGAGGGTGTAGTTTCGTATGGATAATGCACAGTCTTGTGTGGAGCCTGTGGTACTATGTACGAGTTTGTGGAGATGTGTGCGGAGCCTGCAATGCTTTGTGAGGTGCCTGCAGTGCTATGTTAGATGCTTACATAGACGTGTGAAGAGTATGTTTAGTTGTGTAAGGAGTGTACATAGGTGTGTAAGGGAATATTTGTAAAGAGTGTAGAGACATGGGCGGAGGGTGTGGGAACATGTTTGAAGGGTGTGGGGACATTAGGTATTTGCGAGGAGTCATTCACGTCATTAGTGATATTTTTTGTAGAGGGCGTAGTTTTGTATGGGGAATGCATAGTCTTGTGTGGAGCCTGTGGTACTATGTACGAGTTTGTGGAGATGTGTGCGTAGCCTGCAGTGCTTTGTGAGGTGCCTGCAGTGCTTTGTGAGGTGCCTGCAGTGCTATGTTAGATGCTTACATAGACGTGTGAAGAGTATGTTTAGTTGTGTAAGGAGTTTACATAGGTGTGTAAGAGAATGTTTGTGAAGAGTGTAGAGACATGGGCGGAGGGTGTGGGAACATGTGTGCGGATATGTTTGAAGTGTGTGTGTGTGTGTAAAAACATACGCATACAGGCGCTGTGAGAATGTATGTAAAAAGGCAAAACGGACTACAGAAATGTGTGATAAAAAAGAAAAATTACTTTTGAGGACTACATCAGGGCTCTGAACAGAGAGAAGGTTATGTGAGTAACTATATATAAAATCTGATTATGGAGGAAGCAACTATATCCCGAGTGTAGTAACAAACTGGCGCTTAATAGACTAGATGACACGTGATGTATGTTCGAAGATGGAGTGAACCCTCTAGCACATAATACTCTGGCTAATGGTAAGTCGTGTTCATTATATCCCTCCCGACAGTGCTATACATCCTGACTACACCGAGAAGATCCGTCCAATAAACTGAAACGACATTATTAGAAAAGGTCTAGTACCTAATGCAATGCCCATACCGCCGGAAGACTGCAATGAAGAGAGAAGTGGTACACTACTAGCAGCTACAAGAATTAGCAACGCGACGAGAAGGCTAGCGAAGAAATCACGATACTCCCTAAGATTACATCACGAAACTGTTTAGGTAATACCACAGCATCACTGAGGAGAGTTACAGATATACAGTAGACCCGATGTCTCACAACAGCTCGGGAATGTTATCTATACAATAGTTCTGACACCTATTGAAAAACCTCAGATATTTTAGATTCAGAAAAAAAATTCAGTGGAAGCGTAGCACGAATAGTATTCCAAAGTTCTAGGTACGGTCGAAAAATCAAATAAATAGCATATTGAACGCAATCATCTACGTACAAGAAAATACCAAAGAACTAAAAGTTACTCTGGGACACTAGAAACCACACACCAAAAGGTCAACGTACAAGAAAAATATCTTAAAGCCATAGAGTTAAACAAAAAAAAAACAGTATTTTGTAGCCCAACACAGAAAACCGACATGTAAAATCCGAGAGGGAGAGAGAGGAGGGAAGGGAGGGAGAGATGAGAGTGGAGCGAGAGAGAGGTTAGTGGTGTGAGAGAGAAAGTTGGAGAGAGGCGGAGGAGATGGAGATATGAGAGTGGAGCGAGAGAGAGGATAGTGGTGGGAGAGAGAGAAAGGGGTGGAGAGAAGGAGGGGAGGGAGAGAGAGGAGTTTGGTGAGAGTTAGAAGGGGAAGGTGAAGAGAGAGATAGAGAGCACATGTAAATCCATAAAGCAAAAAAAAAAAATGTGATATAAAAAATGTTAAATGGTGATACACACATTAAAAAAGTAGTACAAGACATACATACAAGGGAAAACAAGTGTTAGGTTAAAGGAAGAACAGAGACAAAGTTAGACATGTGACTTGTTAGAAGGACATGTTAGGTTAGGTTAAGTTAGGTCAGGTTCGATACAGGCAAAAAAAAATCAAATAAATAATATACTGTACACAATTATCTACATACAAGATAATTACTTAAACCAGAGTATCAGTAGGTACTGTGCGACACTATAAACCACATTCTAAAAGTTCAACTTACAAGAAATTAAATAAAAAACATAATATTTAAAAAAAAACGAAAAAAAATAAGGCTTTGGATGCTTAACTCAGAAATCTAAACAGCAAAATGAGGGAGAACGAAGGAGGTGGAGAGAGATGAAGATGGTTGAGTAAGAGAGAGAAGAGGAGGGTGGCTGGAGAGGAGGGTGGTGGGAGAGGGAGAGAGAGAGGATGGTGGAGAGAATGGAGGGTGGGGAAAGAGAGAGAAGCATTGTGGAGGGAGAGAGAGCAGAGGTGTGGAGGGAGTGATAAAAATATTTGAAAGCAGTACACGAGTTTAAAAAAGTAATACAAGACAGACATACGAGAGAAAATAAGTGTTAGATTAAAAGAAGAACAGAAACAAGGCTAGAAATGTGACTTGTTAGAAGGACAGGTCAGGTTAAGTTAGGTTAGGTGGGGTAGCGCTCATAACGGTGATACTTGGAAATGGAGACGGACTGAACCATTAGTACATACAGCACTAAAGCTATCTAGCTTACGACACTGGAACCAAGAAGATTGGTGTAGCTACTAGCTCTCCTGGTGGAAAGACCCAGCACCAAAGTCCTAATAATCAACATCACTTAGGAGACGATCAGTAACTACTTGCAGCCCGACCTAGAGGTTAGCTATGGGGAAATGTGCTCACGAGAATGATACTGAAAATTACCTATAGAGTTGCGCCATCCTGCAACACCAATATGATGTCATATCTCAGGAATGTGACGACTAATGTAATGGAGGAGTGAGGGTGAAGTATAATTGTTAGTATTGCGCCATACTGCGACACATGTATGTGCTGACTCGGTGAGGAGGGGAAGGTGGTACAGGATGACATCATGGTATGGAGGGGAGGAGTGTCACGGGATGAGCGCGTGATTCGTATGCATGTAGTGACTTGGGAAGAAATGTATAGGTCAAAAACAGGCTGGCAATGATGAGGGGAGGGGAAGGTGTCTGCCAGTGACTTGAGTGTAAAGTATGTTGGGGCAGTACGGAAGCCCGATCTTGGCATATAGTGTTGGTTATTTTTTTAATTTATTCGAAAAAAAAATTTCTGTATAAGGTATGAGTGGGGGATGGTAGGAATGCGAAATCGAAAAGTATTCGGACGATATCGGAAAAAAACTCTTTTATACTTTATTGGGTTTATTGGAAATCTTTCGGAAATAGCTAGGGGGTGTGGTGGGGGAGCACGCCTAGGTGTGATATAGTTAATTACTTAAATTAATTTTGTTAAAGAGATGTTTTATGTTATGAGATGTGAGTGGGGTGTGTTTAGAATGTAAAATCGAAAAAAATTCGGAAGACTCGGAGAAAACCCCTATACTTTATTTGATTGAATTTATTTAAACTGGTTCGGGAATAGCTAAGATAGAAGTCTGGGTTAGGTTATTAGCATGACAGAGAGTGGGGGAACTCATACAGGTGAAGTATAGATATTTACTTAACTTATTTTTACTAGAAATCTATTTTTACAATATGAGGTATAAGTGGGGGTTGGTAGGAATGCGAATTAGAAAAAATTTCGGAAAACTCTGAAAAACCCCTATAGTTTATTTGATTGAATTAATTGACAGCAGGTATCGCGGACAATATGGATGCTGGAAACATAATTGCCGATGAGAGATATTGCTCATTCAGGCTTCTTATTGCTCCTTTTCGGCCTCCTCCAGCCTCATTGAGCAATACGGTGTTTTTGAGAATTTTTTTAGTTTTCCGGGAAAATGTTGAGGGAAATTCGGGAAATTTTGAGGGAAAAACGGGAAATTTTATTGATTTTGAGGTAAAAAAGGGAAATTTTGAGGTAAAAACGGGGAAATGACGTAATTCAAGATCGCGGCGGTGACGTCATCATCGAATCCGACAATCCGATCCCCCATCCCCTTGTCCCAAACTCCCCCAAAATATACTACTCATGATACTAGTGAGTAAAGTTTCCTCTTGCGAAACGATTTTAGCTCGTATAGTTTTCTCATAACGGTGCGTCAAAGTCTAAATTTGCATGTTACTGCCATGCAAATAGTGAATAACAGTTGACTTACTTAAACGAAATAATTCAAGTCAAATATCTTGACATGAGCTATGTAACCTAATGTTAAATAACCCACAGTGAGCAATTTCTGTATTTAAAGAATGCTGAACTTGCAACTTTTGTCCTGTATTTTTTACTTAATTTAAAATATTATGTTGTGGGTTTATAAATGTTAGGTGACGTAGCCCATGGCATTTACTTCGCTGTGAATTATTTCATGTCAGTAAGTCTATTGGTTTTCATGTCTGTTTGCATGACAGCCTAGCATGAAGATTTTAACTTTGACGCACCATTATGAGAAATTATGTGAGCGAAAATTATTTCGTAAGAGGAGACTGTACTCACAAGAACCGTCAACAAAACTAACACTTATTCGTGAAAATATATAAATATGTTATGATTTTATACGTCACTTGAACATCCTTCAGATAACTGTAGGGCTTGAAATTAAAACAATAATTATCAGCTGTGAGACCAATATTCGCGTACTGAGGCGAGAGTAAATGTCACATGTGTTTCACACAACCACTGTGTCGGCGAAGCTCCGCGCTGTTTGACCGCCCACACAGAGTACAACGTTGAACGCCTTCTGGAGCAGTTTTATTTAACTTGAGAAGGGGCAGTCTCTGCTTTGTAGTGGCCGCGGAAGTTGGCAACACTCGCCATTGTGGAGAGTCAGCGGGCAGTTCTACACGACGCTTGACAGTGCAAACAGGGCTTGCAGGTTGGCCACCAAAGCCTCCGTGGTGTGTCGCGGTGAAAGTTCCCTGCGACAGTAAAATCGATGGTCCCGTTAGAAAAGGAAGAAACTCAAAAAATTGCATTTTTTTTTTTTTAGTTTGGCTCACCAACATATATAAACAGAAGTGCACTGTACCCAGTTGAAAACAAAAACGATACGTAAATTCTTTTGGTTTAACAACTTGGCACTTTATTCTGATTGCCAGTAAAGTGCTAGAAATTGTATATCTTTGTTAAAGTGTGATAATGTCAGGAAAGGCAGAAACATTTTAAAACATCTTAAACAGTTGCCTCTGTACTTTTACTTCAAATTAACCCCAATAAAATATGTCAGTTAACACATTTTTCGACGAAACGGAAATCTTTCTGTACATGCATTTTACTCAAATCTGGAAATTGTTAGTTTTCTTCCTTTTCAACTGGGCCATCGATGTACGGAAGGGCTAGCAATCTACTAATTGATAGTTCGAGATACGGTTGGTTTAGCGTCATTGTTTTGCATATTGGCCTTTGATTTGTGTAATGCTATGTTTCCATATATAAAACCTGTACAACTTCAAAACGAAATAAAACGATGTTACAAGCCACATGGATGGGGTTTGTTGCACGTTAATTAGCGTCTCTCTCGTCAAAAATACTGCTGTGTTTTTGGACCTAAACTAGCTTTTACGTTTGAGGTGTGGAAATAGGTAAGGCGATAAGTCGAATATAACGCGTCCGTCAAACACTTCATCGCCTCTATGCGTGGACTACTTAACTAGCATGCAGTGTTTACGTAGGAAGTTTTTTTCAGTGCGACTTTAAGAGATGACTCTGTTACTTTATTTGTGTAAAGTATTCGGTGAAGTTCAATGCAGGTTTGTATCAACATGTTTTACGATTACGGTTGACGTTTTCTCAGCTAAAGCAACCACCCGAGAAAGCTAATTTTACCACCTGGATCTTGGTAGTCTTGTTTTTGATAAGCGAACGATATTTTTAAAAACCTAGGGAGACGGTTCGAAGTGTATGACATTTTTTCACAAGTACACACATTGGAAACACTTTTAATAGTTGTGCATGAAAATAAACTCTTCGTACCACGCTACAGCATGGATCACACGCCAGGTCGAACTAACTCTTAAAGCGTTAACCTCGATGTAATATGCAAGATGAGGCACATGAAGTGTTACAGAGCAATAGCACTCAAACTGGTGATCATATCCACAGTGTTTCTGACAAAAGTTTCAGTTTTGAGAAGTCCTTCATAGTGGGTCACCTTAGATTTTTTTATCGACGGAGGCGCTGAAGCTACGTCAAAGTCAAGTCCATTTTGTTAAATGGAACCATGAATCTTTTTTTCGATTTAACGACGAATTCAGCGACCTACAACACATGGTCATTTAGTCACGCACTCAAAGGATCCACTAACCTTGGTTTTGGTCTACCTACAAAAGTGGCTCGAAGTGAGGAACCTCGACTTGTAAGCACTTGTTAATTCGCTGATGAAAAGACAGTCGAACGTCAGCCAACATTTGTGGTGTAATTTTGGTACATGCTCGGCGAATTCTTTCTTTCATGTCGTTGGGCTTGGTAGGTGCTACCGCCTTTACGCGTTCTGTGTCAAAACCCCGTACAATGTGATCTAGTGGAGTTAGGTCTAGCGAACGTTGTGGCTAACTACAGGGCCGCCTCGTCCTATCCACTTGTCGCCGCACATCTCATTCATCTCTTGTCTCGAACACAGAGCATAATGGGGTGGTGCACCGTCGTGTTGCATCCACATGTTCATGCGAACATGCAAAGGCATGTCTTCCAGTAATTGAGGCAGTACGTTGTGCAGAAAGTTTGCGTAACCAAGCGACCTTCAAAAAATATGGAACAGCGACGTGATCGCCGACAATACCGCACCAACAATTAACGGACCACGGATGTTGAAATGATACAGTCCTCACCCATCAAGGATTCTCATTTGCTCAATAATGTGTGTTATGCCAATTCGCATTTCCCGTGTTTGTGAAGTTAGATTCGTCGGAAAAGAGCACATGACCCAAAAATGAGACATCTGTGTGCATTTGTCCACAGATCCAACTACAGAAATTGTAGCGATTTAAGAAATCATTGCCGCACAAATCCTGATGTAGTGACGTACGATACGGACGGAACTTGTGTTGATGTACGCTTTTTATTCCAGATGGCTGAATAATTCCACTCTCTCTTTCCATTAGCCTGCTGCTCGTATGTGGATTTAGTGTAGCAAAAGTTACGATAGCAGTCGCATTGTTTTCGTTCACAATCGGTCGACGTCTGACTTGTGTTTCTTTCACTGTACCGAAGCGACAGTAATGGACAGCTAACCGCTTAAAATCCACGTACCATTTTTGTTGCCTATCCGGATAACGAGCCGCATACAAATCATGGGCGTTTCTGTAATTTTTACGGAATTTCCCCAACACCATCAACATATCAAATGATTCTTGAAAATCGTTCATTTTCACGATCCGATGTACTCACATTAGAAGGTAATGCGTGACTAACTGATTACCTTTGGGTACATGACTTAATGCCATTATGTTGTAGGTAACTGAATTCGTCGTCAAATCCGTACCAATGTCATAAAAAAATATACCTAGTTCCATTTAAACAAAGTGGAGTTCACCTTGACGTAGCTTCGGCGCCTCCACCGGTAAAAAAAAAATTGGGTGGCTCAGTATGATGGCCATCTCGAACACCGAAACTTTAGTCAGAAACATTGTGGATACGATCACTAGTTTGAGTGCTATTGCTCTGTAATACTTTATGTGCCTCATTCTGTATAAGAAGACATTCTACCTGATTGATTTTTCTCCACGTTAAGTGTTTAGTTAAGTTTGTTGGACGGTTTTCCAACAAACGGAGTGTTGTAGGTCAAACTTAATTATTTTAGCACGACGAAAGATCCATGCAGTTTCGTGATATTAGAAAGTATTGATTTTGAATTGCTAATAGCAATTTACTGTATAAATATACGGTACGTCATGCCTCTTTATAGAAAAAATATATATACGCAGATCCCACTACAGCTTACACAAAAAAATTAAGTTTCTTATTATAAACGGCATTAACTTCGGTTCAATTATTGTTACTAGCAGTTTTGCCCTTCTTTGTCCCGGAGTACTCGAAATATTATTATTACGTCATAAATAATGCGACAGAAATAATTAGATGAAACTGCCCTGGGTTTTGACAGGATTAAAACACTTAAGAGCACTTTTTACCACTCATATATATATATATATATTAATATCATGATAAAATACAAATCAATGATTTTATAGTAAATAACTTCTCAATTAAATACTATAGATTATATTATTTTTTTTGGAGGGGGAGGAGGGAGGTAAAGTGGATGAACATAAACTGTATGTATTATTAGTATATGCATATGAATGAACTGTTGAATTATTTAAAAAACAAATATAATAAATTAAAAAATATTGTGCTAATTACGTAATACATATTAAACTTAAAAATACCGAACGATTTTGATATTGCTGCTCTACATCAGTTCTCAACCAGAAACCCCTATACCTCGGGGTCATCCGGCCACTTTGAGAAGACATTAGGCTCACGACGGTTTCTTTTGTTTTGATGAGGGCAAAACGAAATTTTTGAAGAAAGAGGGTAAATTTTCGGCAAAAAGGAAACTGTGGGAGAATTTTTAATAAATTTTTAGGGGATTTTTAGGAAATTTTGGTGGATTTTCAACCTTTAGTGACATTCAGGTCGGGTCCAAGGTCAAATCTGTGCAAACACCCCCCTTCCCCCGCCCTAGAAAATCCACACGTTGCCTCCACGACCGAAGCACGCTACTTACGTAACTCGAGAAATATTTTTTGCTCTCTTCAATCATTAGTTTCATTTTATTACACGTAATATAAATAATTATGCTATAATTTATTTAACAAAATACGTTTTTAACTGGAACTTCAGAATGTTAGCACTGTACCTGAACAATTATTTCGTCGCAGCAACCAGAGGCTATAACAGAAATTTAAGCGAACATTATATTTAAATTTACACCTAAACTTGCATTTAAAGGCACAGTAGCAGCTGAGAAGTAAACTGAATTAACAAACACTGCCATCCCAAAGATCGACCAGGTTAAAAAAAAAAAATTACATAATCTTAAGCTTAAATACTTTTAATTTAATTGCTAGAATATTTCTGTAGCACATGAAGAACACAACTTAGTTAGTCAATTGGGTTGTTTTCTTACATTATAATAGCTAAATGTGACACTTAAAACTAATCTTAGTTTGGCTACGCTGAAAATCACAGCAGATACATAAAGAAGGGGCTGGCCTTCACATTCAATTGAAGTGAAACATTAAAGTAGATCTGGGTCTTTGGACCAATTTTTATCTGTTTATTGCGTAGCATTTTCTCAAACTGAATCACTATAAGAATAATTCGGTTTTATAGTAACTTTTTATAAAATCAATATATGAGAAATACTGAGGACGCTTTATATAAACGTTTATGTTAAATATCATTTAAATACTTAATGTAGTCCTACATTTCATAATTCAATTCTTTAAATTCACAGTTTGTCATTAAATATTGCGGATCTTAACGAATCTGTACTGATGTCAAATTATAAAAAAAGTAAGTTACAGCTTGCCGTGACCAGGATTCGAACCTGGGTTATTGCGGCCACAACGCAATGTACTAACCACTATACGATCACGGCTACCGTGCTGTTGTAGAAGGAAGAGCTGTTTGAGAGTCGATCTATCAGAGTCAACAGTCCGTGACTTCCATTTAGGTGGCGGACCGAAGTGAATAGAGGTATGATGTCGACCGTCACACTAGCAAGTCGAGGTCTGCAATGACTATGCAAAACTACAGTCCCGTAGTCGCGTTTCGTCAAAGAGTATAGAATACTACGACACCAGGTTTTGTTGACGTAAATAAACAAGTTGCGCGCGAGGAAGTCACACGAGCGCAGGGGAATCACATCACAACTGCGCCCATAGGAGTCTGCCGAGGCCTGAAGTATGACATGTAATTAAGCCCTACAGGAGATAAGCGAGGTCGGATTGGAGTGAGTGGCAGTAAAGTTTTGGTGCCATGGTTGGAAAGGAGGGAGGGAAGGGGATCAAGTGTGTCCAGTGGCCGACACGTGTTGATGACCTCTTTAATTCCGTTCGAGAGGAGGGGGAGAGGGTTGTCCGCGGATCTTTTCAAGGAAATTTCGATTTAAGGTTGAGCATGGGGGCTATGTATGCAGTTTTCATACATAAACTTTGAATATATCGGTAGTAGGTATAATAATATTTTTATTTAATTATTTTTTAAAATAATTTTGCTCTATTTTCGTATGTGTTAAGCGGTTAGTGTTAAGATCCAATTTGGAGTTGGCCACATTTAAAGTAACTACCGACAATACTACCAGTATGGTATTTTGCGGTGATAGTTTTAGTGTAAAATAATTTTTGAACGAAAATGTAATTAATGGAGTGTGGGACGATTCCGGAATTTTTTTTTTGGGGGGGGGGGGGAGGGTATGTCATCCCATTACCCCCCACCGACGTCTCCGTCACCAGACACGCTGATTAGCAGCAGTTCGCAAGAGCTGGGGAAACGACAGTACCCTGAGAAAACTCGCTAGCCAGTGGCAACGTCTGCCATGAAATCCACATGCCAAAATTAAGGTCCGACCTCCCCATGTGTTAGGTTAGCGTTCTAGCCACTACTTATAGATTTCTTGTTATACCAGAGCCACAATAACGTGACTTCAATATAGACCATTCACGATGTTGACATACTACTTTTTCTTTTTCACCATGACATATAATTCCGCCTCTTCATAACACTACAGATGTGAAAATAATAAACACAGTGTATTTGAGTCTACCGTTTTCAAACGTTAACATTTAAAATAGCAATGAAATAGTTTTTTAATAATAAATCTTTACGATAAGATCTTCAAAAGACCCCCCTGCACAATGAACCACTTAAAAATAAAATTTATTTTCAATGACGAACATTCTGTGAGATCAGCGCGACAAAATGCATGGGTGCGTAACAAATTCGGAATTGAAAACATTTAGCCCTATATTTTATTCTACCATGTAAGTTGTTATGCGACCTCGTATGACTATCTTTAACAGATCTAACGTCTGGGACTGCCAGATTTCTTACCAGGATTCTTGAAAACACATGTTCTATTTCTTGACTTGATTTAATGCCATATTGTAGTGGCAAACTGCACTCCGTCACTTTCATAAAGTAGAGCAACATAGGTTAACATTATGTCATCGGTATTGCCATAAACTGAGTTCGGCACAGTCCCAATTGTATGTTTAGTTTCAGGAATATATTATTCACGTTCGCATCGTATAGCTGCTATCTGCCTGTGCAAAATCCCTAAAAATAGCCTGTACTATTGCATGAAGTACAGACAAGAGATATTCTGAATATCGGCCTAACAGAAACAATCGCTGGCATGTGTTACATAGGGTGTGTTCTACGTCACCACATAAAGGCAAGCAAATCTTGCATTGTCAGATGTGTGTGCAAAATTCGTGTGAGATGCGGAGTATTCGTCATGCATAGCAGATCTAGTATTAGATCAGGGTCATATTTTGGTGCATTGCCAGCAAGTTGAGCGAACAAAAAACTCTATTGGACATACTACACTGGTCATGTGACCAACTGTATATCTACTATAGAAATGTGAGTAAGTCTTATTTTCAACCGTGTGAAGAAAGTTATGACGAGACTAATAGCAGACATTAGTAGGGGCCCTGGTTTTTCGCGAAATGAATTTTGCCCCACTTTGTTTCAGTGCCTTACGTGCACAACTGCACGTTTGCTTCATGATTATTGGTAGCGTGTCTATATGAAGAGCCGTATATCATTTGTCTGAGCCAATTACAATAAAGTCTCTGCAACATCTCACGGCTGTGATTTGTCGGTAGAAGAATCCCAAGGCTCGATAGAGTTAAAATATCCAATCACTGACCACGAAGCAGAACTGCAGATGTGCACGTAAGGCACTGAAACAAAGTGGGGCAAAATTCTTTTCGCGAAAAACCAGGGTCCCTAGTCATTAGCGGTTACATGAAGTAACCTGCCGGGGTTGCTCAGCTGCGTGAACAAGATTTGCTCAGAGTCATGTTTAAAAGCTTGCAAGCAATTCAGAGTCATTGAACATCTCAAGCTGACATTTTGTTCTGACAGTTATAGCCTCGCGAGATAATGGTGTCACCCATTTGAGCGCTAGAGGCTCAGACGTGACGAAGCTATAAGGGCGACCTTGAAGAGCGATTCAAACACCACAACGCCACAACGCGCTAGGCGCTGAACTTGCGTAATAGATTCCTGCCAGTCCATTTATACTATGTGAGCTTAAGCTGTGACATCATTTAATTGACAGGGGAGGTTTGCAGCTAAGTTTAGCGTATGTTTCTGTTCAAATTTCACATACATCCTGTTAGTACATTTTGAAATAAAGCAGTTTGAAAAGACCGTTTTAACCTAATTTGTGGAAGGGCTTGGTAACAGTGTTTTTTTTAAATAGAATAGCGACTGAAAAATGATGTTCAATCCTTGTCCGACGTGTGCTTTATATTCATGCTTAATTTCATACATTGGCACATTGGCAACATGCCGAATACTTTCGTTAGTGAAAAAAACATTTGCTAGTATCTGAAATGCGTGGAAGGTGGCGCCTACGTAGGTAATATGTAGATAAATGGGAGCAGAAATGTATGCTAGGGAAAATACTGTACATACTAATATTTTAAGAGTGTTAATGTTTCTTTTATATAAAAACACCAACATTTTTGCTAGCATAATCAGGGAAACTAAATGAAAACCAGAGGTTGCTGTCAAATATTTATATATACTGTTTTCGGACGGTATTTTCTTGAATTTATTGGAGTCTTTGCGGAAGGTCTTGACCAAATTTGATCTTGCGTTTCGTAAATGTTGCTTAAGGTTTTGAATCTCGAATGAAGTTTTCTTCTACAATTCCACGTGAGCTTATATCTTCGCAGATATGGACACTGCTCTGGAAGGTAATTGCCGTATTCATAGGTGTTTTGGTAGTGGTTATTGTGCAATATTTATTGGATGGTTTTCTGAAAGGTAGAAAGTTGAATGAATGCAAGGGTTTGGTTGGTCGCTGTTAGTGATTTTGTTGTAACGTAAGATTTTTTAAATGTAATGATATTAACATTTATGCCAAAATTGCTGTAAACGTTCGTGTTCACCATTAACTGTCGTTTTTCATGTCACAGCTGCTTATGCCACTTAGTTTTTGGATCGATCAAATGCTAAACTGTGTTACGTCTTCGTTTCGGCCTGCTTTCGGCCACGTTATTTCAACCGTGTGCAAACTTGATTCCTGCAATCGATTTCTTCAAGCCTTCATTTTTAACCCATAACTTTCCATGTCATTTTATTCAGATTTGACTTTGAATGGAAACTGGTATGCTCGAAGTTTCCAGTGGAGAGAACCACGTTCCACGGTGTCTTTATGCGTGATCCCAATTTCTAGAAGGTATTGTTCAACCTCGGTGAACCAGGGTACTTAACTTTCTTATTTACTAAGGACTGGTTTCACCAACAAGTTTAAGCGATTTAATCTCGATTAATCGGCACTTAATATCAATTATACATGTTTTGGGTTTTACCAAACAGGTAAACTCGATTTTCTCGTCTTCAGAGAGAATACATTTTAACTGCTAGATTTTGGCCGGGTGACTTCACTAATCTCACTTAAGTTCATAATAAAATGGCGCGATCACTGTATAATTTGGTATTTGAAGACAATACAGACGATGAAGACTTTATTATTATGTATTTGCCTCGTCGGACTCGAGACAGAAATCATAATATGACAATACAGACTTCCGAATACATTTCCGCTTGTCTAAACAATCGGTCCATTCACTTTTAGAACTTGTTGAACATCGTCTGAATTTCCTTTGAGATAAGTAGTGGCTAAAATATTTCTTTGACTACGTTCAAATGTACTTGTTGAAATTTTCTCATTGAACGACACATTTTTCAACACAATCGAGACTTGATACATATGATGTTGTGTTTCACGTCTTGTATTTTCAGGTTAACAACAAATATTCAGGCGAGAAAATAATTCAACAATTGTGTGTAGATAAACATGAAAGGGCACACTCTTTGTCTTTACAGCAATAAAATAATGTAAATTTTATTTGCTGGACCATCTTCCCCTTGTCATTCTTTCTGGATTTTCTCCAAATTCACCCAGAGGTGCCTAGCCACCTTAGATAGTATGACGCAAATAATCCCCCTCCCCTTCAAGAACTTTGTAACAAAGTTTCCAAATTAAAAAATTTAATAAATAAACACGCATTCGGGAATCTCCGATAAGTTTTCGGGTATTTCCGGCACAATTAAGGCGACTCCGCTCACACAACCCATCGCGCAGCCAAGTTTAACTAATCTCTGGTAAATTAAACTCGCTGTGTTGTTGGTGGAACGCACCTCTAACTTAAACTCAGGTATAACTCTTCATGGAGTTCTGTTAATCTCGCTTTGTGGAAAAGTTAAACTTCGTTGGTGAATTCGGCCTTAGGTAAGAAAAGATCCTATCGGTCAGCCTATCTGTTTAATAACACGCAATGTGTATACTGACATGTGGCGGAAAGACGGACATTAGTTCAAACCATCAGCAAGGTCATAAAAACTGTTCACTTTACCGACGAGAGTCAATACGGCACAACAGTTTTCTTCAGACACGCACGAGCTGAATCCCACGAAAATTGTGTGAGATGTTTTAATGATTCGTCTTTGAGTGTGCCGCCAAAATGTGTACAGTGCTTCAATTATGTACACTGTAAAAAGTATTTGCAAATTTAGCAAAGCTATAAATAGGTAGAATAAAATTGTTTCCCTTCCGTTTATGCTGAGAGATGTGAGAGATTTTGGTCGGCTCTTTACATCGTGGTCTTTAGCGCTGGAGACGGATAACATGAGATGAGCACGAAGAGGCACCGAAATGGAAGGGCTGGGGAAACGGTAGATCTCCCACCGGGAATCGAACCCCTATTGCCTTTCTGGTGGAAAAAATGGGGGGGGGGGATGGTCTGGTAAACTGCGAAACCTACATTAATGGTGGCAGTTCTATGTATTTTAATGAAAATGTCAAATGTATACTGGTGTTATTAGATTTAGTAACAATGATATTATTTACTCTATTTATAAGCTGAAACGTGGTAACAGTTCCATACTGTATGTCGGTTTAAAACCTGCAATTCTTTTTAGGTGGTCTTTCACAGTTTAGTCATCGCGATCTTACCTACATTATTTTTGATAATGCCTACTTAGGAATCAATAGCATTAATGTAACTTTTGAAATTCTAACGCCTTGTTCAGTTTAGGTTTCTATCTCAGACACTTATTTATGGCCAGGAATACCTGAAACGGTTATTTTACAACACTTAATATACATAATTCGAGTAAGAAACATTTAATGTTGCTTGGGAAGCGTACCGTATATATATATTTTTGTTATTACGTTGGTATGTTAACTTGCGCATTAGATCTATTAACTATTTGTAACATTTTCTCCTCAATGTTCTCAATAAAAGAAAGGAGCCGATTACGAATCTTTTAAACGAATAAAGTAATGTGCCACATACATAGATATCACAAAGAACTTATAACATGGCATGTTTTCCAGCAATCTTAACTCAGTTACTGGAAACACGTGGTATGGCGCCGTATACGTTTAGAAAATCTGTAATTTAGGAAAATTAAAAAATTTTTCTAACAAACAGTTTCTGGCAACGAAACCAAATAAACAACTAACGAGCAATCATCACTATACACATTAAAAAATATAACTTAAAGGATAGGTAAATTTAAATGCACATAATATAGCTTTTAAAGCAAAATATCCGCAATTTATATTAAATTTACTAACACAAACCTGAACAATTTCAATTTCACTACGCACAGTAAATTATTTCTTATTTAACGTAAACAGGATTTTTTTTTCATATCTACAAGTATGTCAACTTGACTGTGGGAGTGGGATTAAATATCTGGTTTCTTGCCTTTGTCGTTAAAATTAAAAACAATCATATCATCATCAAAATAGGATTTTCACTCTTCCTACAACATTCCGTGCACGTAGTGAAACAACATGTCTCGTGTTCTTAAGTCGTGCCTCACTTTTTTTTTCTAGCGAGACTATCAGGTCACGAAAAATCCCGTGGGTTCCTCAAGTTCTCCAAGTGGTTTCAGGTCGCTGGAGAGCCTGTCTCTCCTTGTTTCGCCCACTTGTGAGAAGAGAGATTGCTCGAGACACGCGGACATGACGACACTTAGTCCACACTACCCCATACTCCTCCCCCCATACACCTTCTCCATCAAAACTTCCTTTTTATACAGGATGTTACAAAATGTTATGGCAATATTCTAAGGAAACAATCCTCACTTGTAGAGGAACAAAAAGTGTTACACCGTTTCTGCGCTACAGTTGGCAATACATGACGTATGGTTGATAGCGCGCGGGTAGGATCATGTTGCAATGGGGCATCATTACAGCAGTACATAACATGTTACTATGCCACAAACTACGCCATTAACACACAGACAGTAGGAACAACTATGACACAGTAGCGCAGGAACGGTGCGTTTTTGGACCTATGTTCATAACACTTTTTGTTCCTCTACACGTGGGGATTGTTTCCCTAGAATATTGACATGGAATTTTGCAAGATTCTGTATAAGACACTCTCCCTTGATGACATACGCCACGCAGGATACAGACCAAAGATGCCAAGCTCTCAGTACTTGTTACTGCAGTGAAAATGTATGGTGATAACGTGCAAAAAAAATTAAACAACCTGCTGTCTAGCAATGAAACTCTGAACAACCTATAAACTTTTCTATAATCTTATCTATTTTCCTTTTACGATCCCAGGTCTTAATTTTTACGTGAGAGAAGCCTGAAAAAACCGTTTGTAATACATTTTATCTTTGGAAATATATTTTAAAATTTACACATTTACTTTATACAACTTTTTTGTATTTCGTTTATCTTGTGTTTATATTTTTAAAAAATAGTGGCTATTTTATTTTTAGCATAGTATCCCATATCTTAGGAAATATTTTCCATAATTTCACATAACTTGTTACACTTATATTGCGTACAAATCTGACTTAAATGTTGTGTAAAACATTTATCCTGTCTTCAAACTTTAAATGTTTATATTTTTAGCATAGTAATGCATATCAGGATATATTTTAGTTCAGCATTTCATCTAATTTGGTGTACACACACACTCTCTCTCAATACAAATCTGACTTGACTTTCGTTTATTTCGTTCATCATCCTGTAATATTTTGAAAACGGCGGCTATTTTTTTCTTTAGATAGGAAGACATCTCAGAAAATCTTTTCCACAATTAATTAAACTGGGTTAGTTACATATTACTTAGCAAGCTGACTTATCTATAGTATATTTCGTGTATCATACGACTAAATAAATTTTATATTTTAATATATTCCTGAATTACGTAACCATTTTTAACTTTCAGAATTAATTTGCACCTTTTTGAGGAATGTAAGTTTATCAGTTCTGCTGGTAACTTCTTGTTTTTTTTTTCTGTCCCATGACGATTCATTGACTGGAAGAACTTACGTGCTGTTCACATTGTCAAATTTCTGCAGTAAATTTTCTCTAGCATGTCTGCATGAACTCTGCAAACACTTTCTGTGCAACGTCAAAATTTTGTTTAGATACGAAACACTGAAAAGTAACGCTTCCACAAAGTTATTTAGTTTGCGGTTACGATATATTGCCTTACTACAAAGAAAATGTGGAAAGTGCATGTTATGTGTCACATATTTTTATTTTAAAGTTATCTTCGAAAATAATATAAGATTCTTTGTAGAAAAGATTATATACACATTAAATGATTGTGCTAAAAACTACACTCATGAATATTAATGATAACACATTTTTTTAAACCACGACTGTAACTTTTAAACAAAAACCTTCTTTGTGACAAAGTGACTTTGCAGTTGTTCATTTTTAAGCAAACATTTTGCTGAGGCAAATAC
This sequence comes from Medauroidea extradentata, assembly GCA_003012365.1. NCBI lineage: Eukaryota > Metazoa > Arthropoda > Insecta > Phasmatodea > Phasmatidae > Medauroidea > Medauroidea extradentata. Next base: position 5,773 of record PNEQ01105305.1, on the reverse strand, counting down.
ATTTTTTTATAGATTCTGAACTCTCGGTTTCCAGTAAGCGCGTACGATAAAAACAATTTTGCTGAACTGAATACTGACTCGTGCTATCCCCGACCAAACCGAATAAGTACTGAGTGTTCCAACAGCAGAGACAGCACACGGCTGAATTCTTGGTATTTAACAACTGAATCACTCAGGCCTATTCTCGTGGCTTCGCAAGAACTATGTAGATAACTACGTGACATCCAGCCGAAGCACATTTCCTTGCATGATTGTGAAGTGAGGACATGTGTCCTTATTGGCTTTGACGGGATACCATATCGCTTTATTCTTGGGAAGAGTGGGTTAAAGAAACGTAATCATGTTTCCGTAGAATTTGTTGAAACCAGTTGGTATTTTTCGGATACGGCAGTCAGATAAACAATTTTTTTAATAATCAGTTTTGACTTTCTTTAAATTCAAGTTTCTAATGAAAGTACTGAATTTTTAAACTCAGTTTTACTTATTTTGACATGTGTGCTATTTCGTATACGAACAACTGTAATGTAAATTAATAGTTTCGGCAGAACTAAAATAAAAGGAACAGTTGCAGCTCGCTGCAACATATTACATCAGCAGTCAGGGAGCTCCTTAAATACTTGGGCTCGAGTTTCTACATTTTCGACGATACAAATTTTTTTTCCAAACAAAAACAGGAGAAGATATCGTAAAATCGCTCTGCAACTTTGTTATAACTGGTCTCAACTACGTACTCAGCTTTTGTGGGGGCCGAACAAAGCATGACGGTAGCTAATTAGTAAATTAACTATTATTTAAAATCAGTAGATTAGTTAAAATATTTGCACAGTTTTTCTTGAAATATTGCATTACATACAAAAACAAATTTGCAACTTTAGCAATTTTACATGTTAGGCTATCGTCTGGGTTTAAGAAAATAATTCTCTGGAAAGCCGAGAAACTCATACCGTTCTGGGAAAACTGGCTGAGCTTTTTCTCGTAAGAGGAAAATGTTCTCCCAACTTACGTCTACAAAACTAACAATATTTCATGCAAATATAAAATTACTAATATTTCTCACTCGAACGCTATTAAGGGCGTTGTCTACCGCAATTTTCATCACTATGTTTTTATTTTTTTATTTGTACTCTATATTTTATTTTCTTACTTTAGACGCAAAATGTGACTAAATTTATTACGAATGTTTTTTCTCTCACAGTTTTCGCGTAATTGCTTGTTAAAGTCAAAATTTGCGTGTATCCGTTTTAAGGAATACACTAAAACCGACTGACATACCAAACTGGAAATATTCACAGTGGATAAAAACGTTGCAGGCTACGTCACGTCCATAAAACAAAGAATAATTTTTTTTTTTAGTATTTAAATACAAATGCTGAAATTTAAAATAAATGTTTGAATAATTCTATAATTTATTTATAAATAAAAATATATTATAGTTTGCGGTTTAACAAAGCTGAATTTGTAGCCTGCAACATCGTTATTCACTGTGAATTTTTCCAGTTTGGTGAGTGAGTCGGTGTTAGCGTCGTCCTTAAAACGGAAACATACAAATTTTGGCTTTAAAGAGCCACAACGCAGAAACTATGCGACATAGAAAATTTTTATAAGAGCAAAAGGAACTATAGTAGAATTTGCCTGGAATGATGTTAGGAAGCATTGAAAAACTGTAATCTTGATAGCAGGCCCAAGAATAGAACCTAACCCGTATCCTAACAAACTTATATACAGTGTTTGAGAATATGGAACAACGAAAGAGTGACAACGTGGAGGAAGTAGGAGACCCCTGAGTAAACTCTCTGACAAACGGTAACTTCAGCCACATTTCCCATCCCACATGGAATGTAAGCCCACGCTGGGTTTCTTACATAATTACCAATAATTTAACTTTTACAAATTAACGCAAGAAGCTGAGGGTAAGTTGACTGATATAGACCGTTCATGATAAAGTGAGCACTGCTTAAAGTTTTCATTTAACTGTTTTGCAGCCACCTTAACTACTTTACGTGAAAACATCCATGTAAATAAAACAGTGTAAACATTTCATAACACTCAAAATACATCTTTGGCTATGATTAAATACAGTTTTTGGTTATTATAAGTGTTGTTGAGTGCTCAGTTTAAAGTGAACAGACTATATACGGTTCAAGTCGGTAACAACTGCTCTTAAAATTCGGCATGAGATGAATTCGAAGAGCACAAAACCATTTACGGTTATCTAACTGTAATAAAATTTTAACGCTTCTCTGACGAGAAACGAGCAAAAACTTTTACTGGACAAAGTTTCCTAAACAAGATCTCGGGTGAGAGAAATTCTACGACGCAAGGTCGATGAAAGCGAATGCACTCTGGCGTCTAATGGCGGTGAATGGAAGCGTTTTATTCGTCCTTTGAAAGCGTATTCTTGCTTCAGCAAACGTACACTTTTAGCACTTTTAGTGGTGTCTGTAAAGCCATTTCTCCGAAACTGTTACGTGATATCAGCTATTGTTTTTCGGCATTGTTTGTCAATAGTTTACACATAAAACTGTGTTATTTCATGCTTTACGCATTATGGAATAAAACAAGGCTATCTATGCTGTAATAATTTGAAGTTGAAATCGTCATTAACCACCCCATTCCAGTTTTCAGTTCACTAATGAAATAGTGGTAAACCGGCTTGATACTTAACTTCCGATATTTAAGTTCGGACATCTAAGAAAACATTCATACTTAAATTACGTCGCAAGTTTAGCGTGTCTTATTTCCAGGGGAAACTGCAAAGCTTATACGGCACAGATATCTGTCTCTGGCTAGGTTCCTTCCTAAACATAATTAGTTTACTCACCGGCAGGTCCTCATAAGCTTCGTGAGGCAGTGCAGAGATCCTCTAATAAGAAAGTCATATCGTCTATGCTAACTAACGTGAACTTTATTTTTCACCAAAGACACCCAGAGTAGGTTAATCTATGGCTAAAATTTACCTCTCTGTAACAACATCTTCAGAACATTTAATGTAGCACAATTTTCAGTTTTAGTCACTGGTGCCTCTGCAATTTTTTATATTAGAAGGAATTATTTCGGTTTTTTACCTTTGGTAAATGCTCTATTGTGTAAAGCTATAGAACAACACTTGTCATCCAGAATATTTTAAACAAATTTAATGCAATACCGTTCAATTAAATAAATATAAACTCTGCATCAGCACTTTTGAACTTGACATAAAAAAATTACGAACAGCAATAGAGGTTATCAATAAGTGATGAAGAATGAAGACACTCTTCTGAGAATTGCTATGATCATAATATATTAACTTCGTTATAAAATTTAACTTTATAATATACTAAATAAACCCATTTGTTAATGACATACGTTTGTGTAGATGCATTATTTTATTCGTTATTATTTTGCTCTAACATTTATTTTTCATTGCTTAAGCTGTTAGACAGTGGTGTATAACTTCTGCAATTTTCCGTCAAGAATTCTATTCCCCATACTAGGGCCTGACGCAGCGTATATATTATTTGAAAAACTACAGCTGTGTCATAAAATTCGTTGAAAATCAGTACTGCTATCTCAGTCATGTAAAGGAAATCATTTTGTGACTAAGATTGCTTGCAAAGGAACTATTTATGTTCTCAAATACACAACCATTCCACATATTCTGAATACTGTTTAAATTCTTAATGCATCGTTCTCAAAAACGTTGTGTGTCTACCATCAATACAAAATACTACGTACACAGTATTTTTATTGTAAATAAATATGAGTAGTTAGCATACAAATTACCATCTATAATTCTTTTAAGAGCCTTATCTATGCATGTCTGTATTTTGTGAGTTATCCTTTACGGGAACGAAAATAATGACGTACTTGTATATTTCGGCTAGACTGAAAAAAAACTTGATACACGTTTAGCAGTAATGATGTTAGCGATCTTTTGGTTCTTTTATTGACATCGATAAGGGGAGTACTTTTTAAAATCCTGTTTAAGATTTTTTTCGAGCAAATACAATCGTGCATTTTTTATAGAGTATTTTTGTTTCCAGTCCTTTTGTATCTTTCCGCTGCACGTAAATAGGAAAGTACTGATGAAAATTTAAAACTTTTTATTTCGAAATTAGAGTTGGCTAATAGTATAACCTAATAACTTAGTGTGCAAATACTCGTTGCACATATACGAGGAAGAAATATTCACTGCTGTTGAGAATTACTCGTACATGTATTACAGCTTCATACTGTAATCTCTGTGATTTAATAGGACAATGAACTCGACGCATCCTCTCGATAGGATTTTGAATTTTTGAATTGTATAACAAACCAGCGACATAGAATAAATAATTACTCTGTGGCAGCGAGCAGGCACACAAAATTATATCAAGTAGTTTCATTTTCTGCACAAGTTTAGCTGTGCGGCTGGAAAAAATATATCTTATCTGCTTATTTTTTCTGAACATAAATTACATTTCAGTGTCTTCTTCCGGAGACCTTGCTTTACATTTAGTTTCCATCTTCAGCCAGCTTGGCTCCTTATGGACTAATGAGAACATAAGACAATATTTCAACATGATTTTAAAAAAAATTGTTTAAAACTAAAAGAAATTACAGGAAAAGAAGTGAAAACCTATAGTAGTTACATAGGTTTAGGAGAACTTTATGTTAAATTATTAATTATGGCAAATACAATAATTAGGAAAAACACTTTTAAAAAGCAGTTAAGAATTATTCTGTAACTTAATGTAAGTTCTAAGACAATTTTGTATCATATTATTTAGGAAAATAGATATGATTATTACTCTATAACAATTAGTTAGAAATGAAACTTCTCCGTACGTTTTATTGAGCATAAAACCGTAGCTAGTATAAGTTCAAACCTTTTCAAATCAGCAACCATAGAGTAACTATTACTATAAATTATTTTAAGAAATGTTTTAGACGCTGTCTAAAATAAACACTTCAATAATTTCATAGCATTCTCCCTAGCCTAGAGATGGATAAAAACTTGTAGTCGAGCAGGTTTTATCTCGTTCCTAGCAGAGCGTCTGGGAGGAGGATCATCCTGTTTAGGTTCTGGATTCCTGTAAGTTTCATCAGCAATTTGTAGAGAGGATTCAATGTAGGTGCAAATGGAATAGCAGATGGTGACTCACTTTCTTCAACTAAGGAAGGCTCAGATACTTCAGTTTTTTGGTGAAGATCTACTTCGTCACTGTTAATAGGCATTTATAATGTATTCCTGTAATCTTCAAGAGAAGGTTGCCCCCATGGAGCCAAATGTTTAGTGGAGACTTGTTTCCCGTTCATCAGATAATTTTACTCTCGCATACATAGGATTTGCTTCTATCAGTGCTATCTCTTTGTCGGGCAAATCATGGACATAAAAAAAGTGTCACACAAATTGCGACGTTATTATTAGTTAACAGCTAAATCGCAAGGTCTGTACTGTAGCGAAATGTAAATAGAATTTGAGGTATAATCGCATATTTAACATTGTTCTTCTCAGAATTCCAAAAAAGTGAAAAATAATTAAATTCAATATGGTGACTGAAACCGAGCCTTAATACAGGCTACGGCCAAACCCACGTCCATTTAATTTATTTTTGGGGGGCTACAAACTGACCGTAGCGACACTTCACCGTACGACTGCTACTGGCCCCTGCACATAGAGCTCGCTAACCAATGCCGTGCACGCATAGTCACGTGTAAGTTGTAACCACTGAGCAAACTGAGGCAATTATCGAGGGTTCGGCCCTATAGTTTTCTGACCAATAGAATAACAGTGTGATTTTAACTTAAACCT
>PNEQ01105289.1:119673-148267 GCA_003012365.1 Medauroidea extradentata | reverse complement strand
TCTGAGTCGATTTTTTTTAAGTCTGTACTATTTTTGTTAAAAAAATTTCATTTCTTCAACACTACGCTCGTATGTAATTGCAAACCGTTTAATAAAATTATCCATTTTCAGTTTATTGATTTGTGTACTTTGCTAACATCACATTCCATAGTTCAGGGGCATTACGATAGCCTTCAATAAACTGAACATTTTTTTCACTTGACCATTCCATCTTGTCGCCCATATTTTGCCGCACCGATCCACACACTGCCGGATCGAGGGCGACACTGTTCGACAGCAAGATTTTTGTGGCATTCGGCAATATTTTCGGCCCGACAGGTGGCGACATGTCGCATGCGTCATTGTCGCATGCCACATGACGCATTGTGTTGCCTCAGTTGAAATCAGACTCGCATGTGCGTCACTGCCGCATGCTACATGTTGCCAAAATGTTGCCTCAGTGGAATTGGGCCTTTAGAAGCAAAATTATGATCGATTGTTTCCAGTACGTGGTATGACTGAGAAGACTAGGCTGTTGGTGCACGAACATTTTGCGAAAGATACCTGATTTAGAACCAGAATAAAACGTTACACAAATCTCAAAGAACTATTGATTAAATAGATTGGATTCTGATTTCCAGGATATTCTTTATTCCGAGGCAATGGCTCTTTGCAAGCTGTGTTTATCCGTTAGTCTGCATTTTGTTAAAATATACCTCGGCGAACTACGACACAATTGTTAGAAGGGCTCAATCAATTTAAAATTTTACTTATAAAAACGGAATTATTTGAGCCACTTATTCGTAGTAAAAAAAAGAATTCTGTACCACTTTGTATCAATGCCTTACATGCAAATATGCACCTCTGATTAATGGTTATCGGGGAGAAAAGGAGGGGGTGAATGGCTGTATCGTCAGGCCATTCGCCGCCCACCAAGGCGATCCGTGTTCAATTCCCGGCCGGGTGGATCCTTTTTTCCGCATGTGGGAATTTTGCCGGACGATGCCGTTGGTCGTCATGTTTTCTCGGGGATCACCTGTTTCTCCCGCCTTTTCATTCCGGCGCCTCTTCATTCCCACCTCGTGTCACCCCTCATCAGCGCCTAAGACATAGGTGTTCATCCCTGACCAAAAATCACATACTCATTCATTATTATTGGAAGACAGTATCTTTGCAGAAGCGTAGCTTATTTGACTGTGCCAACCAGGACAAGGTTACTGCGACATCTGTGGTTTGTGGATATAACATCAAGACATGCGAGTTTAAACCATCCAATCACCGACCAGGAATAACAGCTGCAGCAGTGCTCTTAAGGCACTGAAACAGTTGGTGCAAAATATTCACCAAGAATCATTGTCTCTGATTATTACCTAAACAGTACCTTTGGTTCGGTTCACTTAACAGACTGTCAGCGCAAGTAAAGGCAAACTCAAGTGGTGCCCTTTCATCCCAAACTCGTATATTGGCATACATTTTTATTAATTATAGGTAGAGCTACTGTTTCTTGGCGAAAATATTTTTGCGCCAACTTGTTTGCAATGATTTAAGCGCAGTTACGCATGTTAGCTTTATTTCTGTTTGTATAGTGAGTATCTGTAGAGAGACGCAGTGGCGGATTTAGAAACGTATTTTGGGTTGGGCTTACGGTGACTTTACGGATTCTAAAAAATACCAGCCACCTCCAAAGTGTGGTTGTTTACGGTTACAGAACGTTAAAATTAACACACATACAAATAGGACACTTTAAATGTACTTGGATATCATAAAACAAAACTTCAGTTTCCTTGAGGCGAAAGAACATACTTTGGTTACATAATGTTGAACACGATTTGGGAAAAAGGGGGCCTTCAGCCCGGTAGCCCCCCTCCCCTTAAATCCGTCACTGGTGAGACGTCACCCATTTGTCTGTGCGAATAAAAATAAGGTTACTACGATAACACACGTCTCTGAATTGAGGATAGAACCCCGAGACGCTGAGTGTTATAAAACGCCCTATCATTGGTCATACAGCAAAGCCGCAAATATGCAGGTAAAGCACTGAAACAAGTTGGTGTAATTTTTTCCCACCAAAAATCTGTGGTTCTAATTCTAGGTCTACTCATTACACTAGTTGTACGTATTTAACTATTAGGAAAATCATGCAAAATACTTATTGACAGTGTAAAGGAAACAGTGCTTAGGGCTTAAATCCTTTTTAAAATTTAACAAATTAATTTTTAAACATTTCTACTAGAAAGTTTGACTCTGTTCCCCACAACTCCTATAAATTCTATAATGTAGTCCTATAATTGGATGGAGTTATGCAGAACAGAACTAATCCACAAAGTAATTTATTTTGAGATAATCATACCAAGTAGAAGAATGAGGTACGAAACATAGCCTAGAAAAAAGATAAAGCATTAAATAATAATATTTGGATAAAAAGAAGAGGCCAGAAAAAGTGGTATCTACAAGGTTTATATGGACACAGTAGACTTTGACCTTTAATGTCTCATCTCCAGTAATTTGTGGATTGGTTCCCTTCTGCATAACTCCATCCAATTATGATGCTGCTACCAAGAATAGTTTTAGTCAATAATGTACGTACGCTAACTGTTCTTCCATAATTATCAGCACCTGTGAATAGAAAAAGGAAAATTTCGCGAGTAGATCATAGAACCCACTGCCCTATGCATAGAACCACAGTTTTGAAGCAAAACGATTTTTGCATCATTTGGGTTTCAATGTCTTATGTGCACATCTGCAGCTGCATGGTCAGTGATGTATTAACTCTCGCTTGACTTGGTGTTCAGCTGGCAAGTCACAGTCCTATGGTGTCACACTAACCTTGTTATAATTTGTACAGTCAAAAAAGAGACGTGTTTGACAAACAAAATAACTATGGGGCACAGCTGCCGAAGTGAACGTAAGGCATTGAAACCAAATGATGCAAAATCTGTTCGCGAAAGCTACCCATCTCTAATTATTAGACGATGGATATTGTTGTATCGAGGGTTCAATGCTGCAACAAGATAACTAGGTAGCTGGCGATATCTAAGTGTAACATTAAAATTTGATTTTGTCATACTCACAGTTACTTGTAAAAATGAAAATTTGTGTTGCAACAATGTACTTCAAATTAACACTTTTATAAATTTATACAAACCAACCGGAAAAATCATAAAGCGGTTTTCGGAATAGAGCGACATGACGCTTAGCGTCGAGCGTCAGCCAATCAGAGCCTTGACGCCAGCGTCGAGCGTCGTGAACATTGCACTAGCTGCTGACATTGGATTTGACGCTCATCGCTGGCGACCGATACAAAGAAGAAGAAAAGTTGTTTACATTTTAAAACTCGTGCACGCATGTTACGTATTTTTCAAGTTAGAAAGAAGTAAGCAACCATTTTATGTTAATAACATTCTGTTAAAAATACCGGTATTCGCGCAAATTAAGTATAAGTTCGTTGAAAAGAAACTAATATATTTGTCTTTTCAGTAGGAAATTTAACTTTTGCTTTCTGTTTTACATTTACTTATTTAAATCGACGTGAGCATGCACAGCTTATTATTTCTTTTATTTTCCGTTCATGTGTAATCAAAAACCGTTTGGTTTCCAATGTTATTTATCTTCGTAAAAGATGGCAGCACGAGTTCGCGTAGCTTGCTGCCGGCGATATTTCGTCGCTCTACTATGAAGGCATGGCAGGAACTTGACGCTGGCGGCAAGCGTCGGGCGTATCGAGCCGCTGTATAGTGAGAACCGCTTAAAGGTAGGTAGACATCTGACGATATTGTCAAGTCTCACTGGCCCTGTCAAATGTGAGCAAACAAATAAAAAACACTGTGCACAAATACTACGTTAGAACCTGGCAAACATTCAAAACTTTTAGCAAAGAATCACCATAGTTGCATATTGTGCACCTAGTACTGTATGATTACAACAGAAACTGTGCTTTAAATTTACGATATTATTGCTCTTTGCAAGGATCCGCCACTTTTAACAACTATGAAGCTCTTCAGGGTTGAAGTGTAGAGTTAAAATTCTACCACTATAACTGAACTACAACGTTTTCTACAGAATTATTTTTAATCTGGCTTTTTCTTGTTTACTTCTGTACTAATTAATTTGCTCTTGAGTGCTTTCGGAGTGGCGAGCAAATACATATGCCTTATAGCTTTTTAAATTTTTGCACCAATGCATGGCGATAAGTTCGAAAGTGAGGAAAATCTCACGGAAGATTCCGCATTTCAGATTTTGTTTCCGGGAATGACTTCTGTCGTTGTGACGTTATAGTTACAGCCACTGATTTTTTTCATGATAAGAGAATTTCTCACCAACTTGTTTTATTGCTTCACGTGTACACATGCTTATTTTCATCATGCTTATTGGCAGTGAGTCTTTAAACAGAGGCGTCACTCGTCTGACTGTGCCAATCAGAATAATGTTACCACCACATGTCTGTGATTTGCGGGTAGAAACTCAAGACGCTGAGGGTTAAAATCATCCAACCACTGGCCATAAAGTTACTACAGATGTACACATATGTCGTTGAAACACGTTGGTGTAAAAATCTTTTCACCAAAAAATCAGTAGTTCTAATTATAGTTTCGAAGTTAAAGAAGAGAGATTGTACTGTTCGAAATAATTAGGTAAGAACTCAAACATCGACCTCAGGAATAACTAAGTTCTACGTCTGCTCAGAGAACATCACGAACGTTAATTAAGCTCGGATGTCTCAGAGGTGACTGATGTTATCCGGACTGGCAGTGACGTCTGGTTATCAGAGTATCCGAAGCATTATCTCTGTTATGTAACCATTTTAGGTGACGCGTTATCTTATTGAAATTATGTGATATCGGTGTTCTAAAGCCTGTTTGTCTTTCTGCGCAGAAGAGAACTCGTTCGTGTTATTCTGCACTATGCGGCACAATAAGCCATTACAAAATAAGTCGCAAAATCCCACATGATCCATTGAGTTTTGGCAACATGGTTTTTCATTCTGTACTCATAGAAAATAAGAATTGTTACAGGATAAATAGTTTTATTAAAGTGAGGGAAACAATTCAAGTTGGTTTTCGGTACTATCTCTATTGTTCCTTGAAAATGTTTTGTTATGCAGTACAGATTGTTACTTATACAAAATATATTTTACTTATGCATAACATAATATTATTACTGTACTCCGACAAAATATAGTGTTACTTCTATACAGTGGCGGCTTGTGGGTTGTTGCCAGGTGGGGCTGCAGATAGTTGGAACTGTACAGTACATTCTTAATGAACGCTCCGTAGACCAAAAATCATGAAATATTTGCAGGCTACTAGATCTGTTGTGACCACTCAGTAGTAAGGGGCACCTGCACATCAGCGTGTCAGTGGCTGTAGAGTCAACCAGCGGACAACCCCGTACAGCTCTTGGGAACTGCAGCCCTACCTGGCAACAACCCACGAGCCGTCACTGCTTCTATAGATCCTATTTCTTACTTGTACATAAAGGCAGAGTGTTACTTCAACAGAACAGGTTGTTACATCAAGAGAAAATATGTTTACTTGTACATTACAGTAGATTGTTTCTCCGACAGAGTTTAGACGTCAGTTGAGCGCCAGGCGCATGAAGGTTATCAGACATGTGGTGAACAAGTAAGAGTCGACCTAAGAGCCTACCGCCGATCGCAGTCGTTGTTGTCTAAAAGCACCCAAATCGTATCTGTAACAGAATGTTATTATTGGATGTGTCGTAAGCCAAAGAACTGAACTACAGACGCCAGGATGTATTCTTCTCCATTGCTTTCAGAAGATTGTGTGTTTATGGCCTATAAAGGCCGTTTTTAGCAATGTCCAATATGTTTTTCTTTCTCTAATGACATACGATAAGACTAAAGTAAAAAGAGACTTACACAGAAAATAGTTTTTCTCTTTTTATCGTTTCTGGAAAGAAATCATGTTTATTTTCAGACAAGTGAGTATGCGCGCAAATGTTGATTTTACAGGGAAACATCTTCCTAGCAATACTCAAGCATAGTCTTCAAAGTTTCAGATGTTCTTCGTCGCGTTTCAGCGGAGGCTTAGATGTACACGCAACACGGTTATGCGGCTGGAAAATACCAGGAAATCTCAGCAAAAGTCGCGACTTTTTAGGTTTGCAGCTTGAGCTGAAGTAGCAAGTGGACCTAGCCTACAGACCAGTCCTGTAAGTAAATACATCTGATTTTCACGAAAAGAATTTTACTCATACGCCTTGGTTTATTGTCTTACGTGCACATATTCAGCTTGGTAATAGGCAGCTTGTCTTTGTGAATACACATCTCTCATTTGACTTTGCACATTCATAAAAAGGTTACTGTAACATCAAACGCCTCTGGTTTACGGTAGAACCTCTAGACTAAAGAGAGTTGAAACAACCAATAGGATGGCTAGTGATCTGAAAGAATTGACGAGTTCACTGACTTGCAGACTAGACATTTAAAGATATCTGTTCACTGTGGCACGGTTGTCTACGGGTATACATTTCGCCTCTCACTTAGGCGATACGGGTTTGATCTTTGGTGGGTCCAGGCCCGGGGAGTCGTGACGGACGATGGCCAGCGGGTTTTCTCGAAGAACTCCCGTTTCCCCCTCCTGTCTCATTCCGTCGCTTCTACACAGTCATCTTACCTCACCTCATCAATTCTTCGGACCAGAGGGCGACAGACGTCTCGCTAGTCAAGTAGCCGCCTCAGCATTCACCCCGGCATTCTCTCATATACAATGTGACCCTGCTGGAAGACGGGAATACGTACTGGTGATTTCATTTTGTTCATTTGTTCACTATGGCGGACATCAATAGCGAATTGGCTATTTGCTGACATAGTGATGTACCATGACTGCGGGAATGAAATTATTTACGTACTTATTATGGGTTCAGGATGTGTTCTACAGCCATCTATGACAAAAGTAACACCAAACGTATATGTGTTTGAGTTCTAGCTTCTGCCCGTAGTAATCCTCGAATTTTTCTTGTCTCAGCCAATCACTATGGTCACGAACTAACAGATGTTCACTTAACGCTGGAGTCATAATAGTGCCACAAACACGACGCATAGTGCGCGACGCGAATAAAATAACTTGTCGGTCAATCATCACCAAGGGCTATGTGACATTAACGCGACAAATGTCGTGGACGCGGTGCGAATTACAAATAATAAGTAGTTTTTTTTTGTGTCGCAGACGCGACAAACCTGAAAACCGGAATTAAATATTAAACTCAAATACTGGGGAAACTGGTGAGTTGGTATTAAATTTCATTTATTTAAATTACGACACATTGTCGTTTGTTACAATATAGGTAGGGACCTCTGTTTTTCGCGAAAAGAATTTTGCCTCACTTTGTTTCGATGCCTTACGTACACATCTGCAGTTCTGCTTTATGGTCAGTAATCGGATACTTTAACTCTCACGAGCCTCAGGATTCTACCGGCAAAGCACAGACGTGTGATGTTGCAGGAACGTTATTGTAATTGGCTCAGTCAAATGATACACACAGACACGCTGCCAATAACCATGAAGCAAATTTGCAGATGTGCACGTAAGCCACTGAAACAAACTGAGGCAAAATTATTTTCGCGAAAAATAGGGGTCTCTAATTATAAGCAATCCTTTATGTATAAAATAATGTCGTATAAGAGGTAAGTATAGTGGCAAGGGACTATTTACATTTAAAATTATTTGATATTTGTAGCACGGCAGACGAACAAGTGTTCCCAATAATGAGACTTCTCAGTATCGCATGGCGCCTACCGTGACTCGTCTGTCTCGCTATTGTGATTACAGCATACGGCACTGAAACAAACTAGTGTACAAATATTTTTTACGAAAGTCAGTGATGTATATTTTGTATTCTGAAGCATGAGATCTTCTCAGTTTACTTTAAATAACGCGTCACGTAGCTCCAAGCGACTATTTAAGTGCGACATTCGAGATGTTGAAATTCGCGTGGGCAAATCAAAGTGTGTAACTTAGGCTTCGTATAAAACAAACTGGAGGAAAAAAAATTGCAAAATAAACGGCGTCTTTCACAACGAGAGTTTAAGTTCATTGTTTTCGGTGTTGCGCATCGTTCGACCTTCGTTTTGCTGCGGGACAACTGTCAACTGAGAGTCCTCAAGTCAATTGACAAAGAACACACAAGGGTTAATTGATGCTGTTGACGTCGTATGTAGTCTTTCGTTGAAATAGTCTTGCAAGTTTCCTTGTCACTACCAGAGATGCTAACGTGGGGTGCACAGCTGAATTAGGAAAAAATAAACATAAACCTGTGTGGGATTACACTACTCTTCCCACAAATAATGTGATAAAGAAGCTTAAAGGGGCCTCCCTACGTCCTCTTGAAATGCGTGCAGTGAGTTGCGATTAGTCTTTTTTTTACGAAACTAGTAAAGGCACATAATATTTGTATATCTACGTAAAGAACACACACTTCAAACTATGTCACTATAGTTTAAAAAATTCAGCACGTTTATTTAAAACATCATTTTCGATCCCCAAAAATAGAGTTTTCCAGACTGCCGTATCTGTAAAAAAATAACAACCGGATTCGAAAAACACAACTATCGAAACAAGTATTAGACATTGAACTACGCTGCTCATAATAAAATAATGTGGTCACGGCTCAAAGTCCCATAGGAAAAAGAATAATAGTGAAGTACTGCACGCCAGCTTAGAAGCTTGCGTGGAGAGGCGATAATGCATTACACACGCCGGTCACAGGCTACCTTATCACTCCTGTCTCACACACGTAAACGCAGGCTAACTAGGGATGCCCCTTAAGAGTGCAATTCACCTTGCGCTTACAATGTGTTACACTATGTTCGTAAATAGGGTTTTTTTTACGTAGCTATTCCACATGTGCCGTGTGTGTACCAGTGGATTAAAACAAAATACATTTCAAACAATGATGGAAAGGTAGTTTTAAAACATCACCTCAATTAGAAAAATTGTAAAAAAAAAACGACTTACGGGATTCGTGTGGAACTAATCTAGGAGCATGCAATGAACTTTGTCTAAAATGTTTCACCATTAAAAAGATTCGTTCACCTCTAAAGTGTCTGCTAGGCAAGTGATCTACAATATTACTGCACGCCGTTTAAGTTGTCTTGCGTTAGAGGCGATACCTCAGCACATGAGCCGATCAACATCGCCCTTGGCGCCGAGCCACATTCACATAAACGCACGGCCAGCAGGCGGACGCTTGTAAGTCCTATATGTAAAGAATAACCGGAACTCACTACATGCCAGTTGAGTGGATTTCTCGTAGAGGTGGTACTGCATTACTAGAGCTACGATTTTACGTCGAAAATATTTTCGCATCAGTTGGTTTCAATATATTACGAGCACATCTGCAGCTCTGCTTCATGTGCAGTGATTTGATGATTTAAGTCTAACTTATATTGGGTGCCTACTGGTGAAGCACAGACGTATGGGCACAGACAGGAAAAATTCACGGGTTCACTGCCCTGTAGGTAAGCCTCCAAGAATATCTGTGTATTGAAGCAGACAACAACTGTTAGTTGGCTGCCCGCTAACACAGTGAAATGGGCCTGCATTTAGTTGCATTGTTGTTATTGACTCATCGACTTCAAGTTTGTGTCGAATAACCCAACGGCCAATTGTGAAAGTAGCACGAACTTATAGTTGCTGGAATTCTAGCTTGTGTCTGAAAGAAAACACGAATTTTTCAGGTCTCTACGTATGGGGCCACAGTTGTCTTAATCTGATTGGTCAGTCGAATGGGAGACGTGTCTGAACAAAGACAATCTGCCAATAACAATGAAGTAGAGATGCCGATGTGTACGCAAGGCAATGAAACAAAATGGCGCAAAAATCTTTTCGTAACAAAATCGTGTCTCTATGCATTACTAGAGGCCTATGAATTTCGCGTTATTGTCAGACAGAAGACTGAACTCCAAGTTACTGTATGCTAATTTGACTTGTGTTTGTATGTCTATAGTTAGTGTGGCGCGCCTGATGGACTAGTTGAACAGTTTATTTAAGTAGAGCCGGTGGTTTTTTGTGAACATAATTCAGAAACATTTTGTGTAAATGCGTCACATTCACATCTGCACTTGTGCTTCGTGGATATTGGCAGCGCGTATCTGTGCACACACGTGGCTCATTTGACTGTGCCAATGAGTAAGGTTACTGCGACACCACGCGTCGTTGCGTAATTCTTTACACCAAACATCACTGGCTCTATATATAAGGTCGTCTGTGCAATGTTCTCTATCATCTTGTAATGCGTGCGCACAAAGGTACGAAGGTCAAGAACCAATAACATCAAGGGATGCGTTCGAGAGAGAAGAGACCAGTGAATTATAGACTACCGCCAAATCATAGCGTGAAATTTCCACCTGTCTATGCATTACACCTGCCGGTTAACCGCACCCTTAGCGATCCGTCGGTTTAATACATTACACACACACACGCACACACTCATACATACAAACACATCATATCTAGAGAACCACAGTAAAGTCTGTTTGGGGGCAAACATTTACTATTTTATATATGTGACGTATGTTGTTCTACGTGTAGACAGTACTTCTAAGGCCAATACAATTTTTTATATTAATAATTTTTGCATGATGAATCATTAAAGTAAAATTTATCTGTTTCCATAACTTATAGACAGTAATTATAGACATTACATGCAGTACTTACTTTTATGTGGGTGTGTGTCTGCGTGTGAGTGTATGTATAAATCTCTATATATAAAAGAGAACACTGACTGACTGACTATCAAACTGCAACCCAAACCAGTGGATCTAGAATCGTACAATTTTTTGTGTGGGTTCCGCTCAGGTCGTAGGCGAGCACTAAGAAAGTATTTTTCGTAATTCGACCTCTAAAGGAGTGCAAAGAGGTGAAATATATTTCCAAAGAAACTTCGCTAGAGCTCGAAGTCGATGGTCTATCATCGTGATTTTTTCTTTAATTAGACACACATAAGAACGCATATGAGCTATTTTACGGATTTTTCGTAATTCGTAATTTAATGGGGTTAAAATACCTTTAATGTGTGTGCGATTAACTGTCGATTTCTATCGGATCCTTCGGGACAGATAGTTGGCATTCACTTCAAAATGTTGCTTACGTAAATACCCGAAAAGTGGTTTTAGGATTATGTGAAAGTCGATGCCCAAGCAGTAAAAAGGGGCAAATGACTATCGTCGTGATATTTACTTCAATTGGTGACGTATACAAATGTCTATGGCAGGACTCCAAGATGTTTCGAAATTCTTTAATTAAGGAGGTGAAAACACGTGAAATGTGTTTTCGATTTATCCTCCTTATCTATCGAACAAATCGAGATATCGAAATGCTTTAGATTGATGCTTTTGAAAATATCCCAAATACCATTAAAATTAATTTTTCCTAATTCGGACCTAGAGGTAAAAAAGGGGTGAAACGTATTTTTCGATTCACAATCGATATAAATCGATCCCATTGATTCTTATATAGCGACGTGATTTTTGTTTAAAATTGATACTTAACTCAAATACCTGAAAAGAAATTTCAGGAATTTTCGTATTTCCCCACCAAAGGAGGTGAAAAGAGGTGAAACGTGATTAAATGTGTTTTTAATAAATCGTCGATATATCTTGAACCTAACGGGCTACTGTCGTTTTTTTTTCAAGTACAAGAGACACCAGTTAAGTAGTCTAAAATGTGATTCAAGGGTATTTCGAAGTTAGGTCTCTTAGGATGGGAAAAAAACCTGGAATGTGTTTTAGATAAATCTTCTGAAAAGGCTATCGTCGTGATATTTGAACAAATATATAAGATGTGAAATTAAGATATTTCGAATTTCGCCATCTAAAGGGGTGAAAAGGCATAAAATCTGTTTTCTGTCAGTCGATGATACTTAACATTGAGGTGTTGTTCGCGTCAGAATGTTGCTTACGTAAGTACCTGTAAAAGTATTGCGAGTTTTTTATTTTGTAATATAACTGTACTATTGAGAAGAAAACTTAGTTTGTAAACTTTCAAGTCAGAAGGTCCGAAAAGCAAGTACAAACAGCGAGAAATAAATTACACAGGAGTTTCATTTTACAGTTCTGTTGAGGCATGTTGTTGTACAACCTCCATGAGCTCACGAAATCAATATTTTGTGGTTTAAATTAATTTTCATGAATAACTCCGACGTTATGTGGCGCAGTTTTTAGTAGCTCGGGAGAAATCTGTCTTAATACAATGCATACTACGTATTTCATTCGATTACCTTCTTTCAATGATGAGTCTGTAATTACCCCACAACGGCAGCATTGGTGTGACTATAAAAAGACACATACGATGTCGATGTCGCTGGTTGTGACAGGAACAAACTTAAGACAGCTTTTCGCGTGGACGTCTATAGCTACTTATCCTGCTGCAGAGTTAGCTCAACTAGCAGCTTTGTCATCCTAACACTTGATGAATGAACTACCTATCTGGTGTACAAAGGGGTTTTTTAAATTAAAGTAAATATCATCTGCTATGAGTAGGGCCGTGAACATTTCGCGAAAAGAATTTTGCCCTAGTTTGTATCAGTGCTTTATGTGTATATCTACAGCTTTGCTTCATGGTTATTGGCAGCCTGTCTTTGTGAAGTGATGTCTCTCATTTTTGACTGTGCCAACCACAGCAAGGTTACTGCGAAACCACACGTAAGTTACTTGCAGGTAGAACCCCTAGACACGTGATAGTTAAAACATCCGATCGCTAGAGACACCGGAAAATCCCGGGAATACTTGGCTATTTGCTAGGCTCCAACGTGATGTATATAACACTGAATGATATGTATCGACATTGGCTATGGTTTATTTGTAGCACTGTTTCTCTCTTCAACAAACTCAGTTAGAACGGCACAGCTTGAACCCACAGCGTGTGTGATTTGTCCCAAAACTGTCCACACGTGTCACGGTTAATATAATACATTTTTAACATTTTCGCGATTTTCCAGTGTCTCTACCGATCACTGACTACGAATCATAATTGTAGATGTGCACATAAGGCATAGAAACCAACTTTTGCCAAATTCTTTACGCGAAAAGTTCCTGGCCCTAGCTATGAGTAATACACGCGAGCAAAGCCGCGGGCGTACTGCTAGTGTAGGTGTGTATGTGTGTGTATATATATACATACACACACACACTCATTAAATTAAGCCATCTTATTTGTGTTGTTGAGTTATATTGCTATAGGTTAGAGAAAGGAAAATTTGGCAGTTCAGCGACAGCATGTTAGAATCCATTATCCTGTGCATACTCAAGTCTCATCTATTCGTTCATTGTCTGCTATTACAGTAAGAAGCAGCTTATTTCTGAAAACAATAAAACTTTTCACTTGACAAATCATTTTGCGAAACACAAGGATGATTTTTTTATTGGTGGCAACGTCATTAGAATCTATATGTACAAGTCGAAAAAGCATTCAAACATTATGACACGTAGAAGTTTTCTTGAAATCGTACTGTTCCGGTATCTACTGATGAGTTACTCATTCCAGTTAATGTCCGATTGAAAGGAAGCGTGTGTCAGTTGAAATTCGTGTCGGTTGGTGACCTGCATGTCAGAGGTTATCTTCAACACGCCCTCTCACAGAGTCGTAGCGGAATGTTATCAGTTCAGACTGGAAACTCTGGACGGAACTATATGCACGGAAATGATTAATATCACTGCGTAAGTATGATGCATTCGGAGCATGACTTCAACGTTCAGTATATATTCCATGGCCATTACAAAACGTTACGTGCTTCGGAACATGCACGTGGAAAGTGTTTCGTTTACGAAAGCGCGAAGACCATTCTGAAGAGGAAATTATATGTGTTTGTTTATAAATGGTCAAGAGACACGAAAGTAGGTAGAGGAATACAGGTCTGAACCAGTTTCGCTTTACGGGGAAACAATGTTCAAATTTGAGCTTTATGTATCTGGGTTCACGTGGTACAATTATATGACTGACCTAGAATATGTTGATAGATTGCAGTTATATAATTGTACACTGAGAACTTTGTTATCGGACATGTATGGTTTTTCGATAACATGTGTTTGAGTTAGCGGTTTACCTCGTGCATTATAAATAACTATATTACAGTATATTAGATATGGCAATATTATTCACAGTAAGGCAAGTACTTTTCAGTTAAGAATAATTTTTCAAAAGCAATCAAAACATATCTTCTTTCATGGCATCAGATGTTAAGTTTCGATAAAAATGAAACCTTTACGTCACATTTGTTACTGACACAGCTATGTTTGTACTAACAATTGACGTAAGTAAATATACGGATTTGTTGTAGAGAAAAAGAAGTACCTTCGAAGAGCCTGTAAAATTAATTATTGCACAACGTGGGCTTCAGTGCAACCGCATGGCTACACTAAATGTTTCTTTGGTGAAAAGAATTTTGTACCAGTTTGTTTCGATGCCTTTTATGGTCACACAGTTTTTCTTCGTGGTCAGTGATTGGATGTTTTAAACTCTCACCGTTTCGGCGGTTCTGCTCGCAAATCACAGACGTGTGGTGACGCAGTAACCGTGTTCTGATTGGCGCAGTCCAATGAGTGAGGCCTGTGCACGAAGACACGCTGCCAATAAGTATGAAGTATAGTTGCAGATGTGCACGTAAGGCAGGAAGTGACTCTATGTATGAGGCACAGTTTACTTGGGGCCAGTGGCGTGGGTTGGGTGTGTTGCAAGGTAAGCTGTACAAATTTGAGTTGGCTATAGCTAGAGATGATGGTATATCGCGAAAATGTCTTGTGTCAACATACCCTTGAAAACACTGTAGTTTCTTACGGCATATATGGTTCGGTGATATACGTCTGACATAACGTAACTGTCTGCAGACCAGTAACAGGCATCACATATTACAATAGCGGCATTCTTATTGGCTCAGTCAAATAGGGTAACAGCTCCACGTACAAGCTAAAGACAGTAATCTTCTGGTAAGCTGCGTGTGTTGAAAACCAGCAAACAGTCGAATTTTCCGGCTATATAAACCATCATCTCTAGCTATAGGTAGCGGCGAGATACGAGTGAGATGCCTCGTCTAATAGGCCACACTCAAATTTGTACAGTCGTCGCCAAGTACCCTGCAACACACCCACGCAACGCCACTGCTTGAGGCATTGTCACAAGAGACCAAAACGAGGGGCAATAATTTATGAGGCGTTCAACCAACTGATAAATATATTGTGACGCTTCAAAACTTTCTCGTGTAGCGACCGGTACGTAAGGCGTCTTCCTTGATAGGCTGCGTCTGTGTGTGGGGTACAAAATCTATGGAGCGCTAAGGGTGAAGATGATCAGCGAACGTAATGTAAAATCTCCTCTACTCAGAAGACACTTGAGAGTGTGTGGTAGATAAACAAACTCTAAGAACACTAATTGAACTCTACACTTGTTGAACGTCAATATGGAAGAAACTACTAAAAAACATGCTTAAATAATATTATTTGACAACTTTATATGCTAACATCCAGAATAATACACCCATTAAGAGTGATATGCTGCAACGCTAAAAATATTTTTTTGACTTGCTTCAACAAATTTCAAGTGAACGTTGGGAGGTTCCTTAGCAAATGGGAAATCGAACAAATTTATTGCTTCTTTGAAATGATGTATAGTATAGTATCAACTCAGAACTTGTCCGACGAGTTACTGCTGAGTCACCACCGTTGCGTATGTCAATCCTGCATCTTTTTTTTTTTTTTTGTGAATAAGACTCATTGATAACTAATCATAATTTGTTCGTTTATCGCGGAAAGATAGTGATATTATCCGTGTCACTACTGGCCTTAATCAGGTCAGTTTAGCTTTCTCTACGCAAAGTCATTTCTTTAGCTTTGTGGACGTCATGTTTCTGATATGTGAGTTATACAAAAGTCATATGTGAAGAGATACTATCAATTTCAAGAATACGAAGCTTTCAAAACTCACAAAATTAACATCAACATTTACGGTCTGGCTTGTTGGCCTGCAGTAACATTATTAGCAGAGGCATAAGTATTTCACGTATTTATTCTAGGTCTGTTTGAATGCCAAGAAATTATATTTCGCTAGCACTTGTGTAATTGGACGGCAGTTGTTTTGACATATGTAAGGCAGTAATAAATAAGAAAATAATTCGTGGATATAACACCGTCTACTCGCTTGTACGGTCAGAAGCCAATGGACGACTTGAAGTACACCCCAGCCCCCTGACGTCACCGCAGGGGAAAAGTACTGTGGGAAACAAAGCTTGTTTACAAACATGCTGATTTGTTAGTTGGTAATTGCAGAAAGCAAAAATGTTGCGCATTCATAGATTTGCACGCAAGGGTAAAAATAGTAGTTTCTACTTCATGGCAAATTCCAAACAAATAATCAATTTTCTTGACGTACATCTCATCCGGGATATTTGACGCTAAATAGCTAAATGAAGGTTATGTTCGGCTGCGGTATCCATGGAGATAGGAATTGTTTCCCACACCTGACGAAGCTCCGCCTCTTTTCAAGTCGTCCATTGATAGAGGCACGATTATTTCGCGCATTGATTCTAGGTCAGGTTGGTAGTCAATAACGTATACGTATACTTCACTCCTCCTTCTGTGATTAGACGGAAATAGTTTTACCACACATTTGACGACTGCAAGCCAGTTATAAATAAGGAAACAAGTCGTGGGGATATCACGTGCTACACGTTTGTACAGTTAGAAGCCAATCGATATTCGGCTTCAGCCTGTACACGTATAGAACTGAGAAGTCTCAGCTGTTGCCAGGTGAATACTTGACATATTCGTGCCTCTGCCAATTGATATTTTATTTTGGCCAGTGCGAGTATAG
Source organism: Medauroidea extradentata (assembly GCA_003012365.1). NCBI lineage: Eukaryota > Metazoa > Arthropoda > Insecta > Phasmatodea > Phasmatidae > Medauroidea > Medauroidea extradentata. Next base: position 131,468 of record PNEQ01105289.1, on the reverse strand, counting down.
GACTGAGGAATAGGCTGTTACCAGAAGAATACACGAAGTACTGGTGCCAAAGTGACTGGAATAGTTCGTGGCTAGCCTCCAATAATATCTGTGTACTCAAGCATACATCAGCTGCTCATTGGCTGATCACAGATACAGTATGCCACGGGGTTGGGTCTGCATGCAGTTGCTTCATTACTATTGGCTCAACGCCCTCCAAGTGCTGTCAAGTAAGGCAAGAGCCAATTGCTAAAATGATACGAATTTCCTTTTTTGAGTTATAAAATTTTTCAGGTCTCTTATTTATTATACATCCGGGAATTTCGTAAATTAATTTCAGAATATTTTAGACATAGAACTCTTGGATCACTGTTTTTGAAACTCGTCCATAGGGCTCGGAACAACCAACTGGTCGTTAAAACCGTACAATTTCCGCGACTCTAAACCAAAAAATTCGCGTTTCGTTTTGAGAACAAGCTAGAACTGAAACAACTACAAATCTGTGTCACTTAAGTAATTGTCTCTTGCCATATTTGACACATCTTGGAGGGCGCTCAGTCGATAATAAAGAAGCTACTACATGTAGGCCCTACCACGTGGCATCACTGTATCTGTGTTCAGCCGATGAACAGTTGCTGTCTACCTCAGGACACATATATTCTTGGTGGCTAACCTACAAGTCAAAGAACCCGCCAATTGTTCCTATCTCTATAGTCTGTGTCACGTAATAATTCCATTTTGTGGCAGTTCTAAGGACTACCATGTATACAAATTTATGGAGGAAAATACTTTTAATTATGATAAAATGCACAGCTTTATATCCAGTTAAGTGTCATTCTTCAAAAATCCCTTGTGGCAGAAAAAATACTTCTCGTTTTATGGAAACAACTTTAAAAATAAAAGCCAATACAACTGTCAAAAACTAGAATTCTTACATGAGATGGACTATACGTATTATGTATCACAGTATCATTCGCCAAGGAGTTAATGTCAATAGCTTACCTATGTTTACTAATGCGTTGCTCTTCAACCTATGACACAAAAATGCAATACCATGCTTATTTTAACCTCTTTTAACAGAATGTCCGTTACTTACAGGTTAGAACACCTGATTTTCTCGAAGCGGCTGTGTGATTTGTTGGATTTTAGCTCGTGTCCAAGTCATTCATCAGATGTTTTCAAATTTTACACGTCCAGATAACCTACCGGCAATAAAGACAAGCGTGTGGTGTCTGAGTCATTTTATTCTGATTGGCAAAGGCTTGCTAAGGCATCTGGCCAGTAACCAGAGGATGTGACATATTTGCAGGTAAGGTGTTGGAACGTGTATTTTCACGTACGAAGGATGCCATTGTCCGTAGTACGTTTAAAAGATGTACAGTTTGCACACGTCTGTAGGAAACTGTGTTTAGTAAACTTTTACGGTGGGAGAAAATGTTCCTACAGACACTGCGGGTATGACTTCAAGCTGTTATACTGTAGACTTAACTGAGTATACAGCGTGTACAAGTAGATGGCGATCCAATATCAAACCTCCAGTGCTACAGTAGAAAATCTCCGTCTCTTTTTGATTCAGTGATGACTAAGTATCTGTCGTTCTTTGCGTTATTTTCTTACTGCAGACTAGACTGTAAGCAGTTGTTTGCTCTCATGACATCTTCTGTCAGCATACATGCCGTGGCTTGCTGTGGAGAACTCTTTCGACCATTAATTAGTGTAGCCACTGAAGAGTAACAATCTATATAAATGTTAGTATATCGCGTAAATTGTTTGTGCCAACATAACCTTGAAAACACTGTGGTTTCTTGCAATATATATGATTGGCTGATGTACGTCTGACAAAACGTAGCTGTCTACAAACCAATAACACGCATCAAATTACACAATAGCGGAATTCTTATTGGCTCAGTCAAATAGGGTAACAGCTCCACGTAGAAGTGAAAGCCAGTAATATACTGGTAATCTGAACGTGCTTTGAAACCCAGCAAACAGTCAAGTTTTCCCGTGACGAACCATCATCTCTAATTATATATGCTTTCAGTTTAAATTATTATGTTTATTGTAAGTATGTTTGTTTTCATTTAGTGCTTAAAACCGTAGCCCGTAAATTTGACTTTGACATTCCGTTGTGGGGATAATGTGTAAATTAAATTATTTTTCATTCGTCACGAGTAACGTCTACAAAGTAAAAATTATTTTTGTGGAAATTTGAAATTATGATTTTGTTTCTTAAACAGTCTTGAGGAGTTAGATCAGGGTTGCTACAGGTCTGGAACCGGAGAAATCCTGGAAAGTAAAGAAGTTCGAAAGTGGTCACGGAAAACCTGGAAAAGTCGGGGAAATTGCTTTTGTTGCATGGAAGTTCTAATGTGTAATAGAAACTTCAGGGCTGTTGATTTGACTTTTTTGTTAAGTCCTGTATTTTCATTAATTTGGTGAATGGAGATAACGTAAATTGTTTAATTTTTTTCAGTAAACCACGTGACAAAAGATCTTTAACTATCAATTTATTTTTCTTAACCTTAAAAATTGGAACTTTGGTCACAGTTGTTTTGATTTCATATCGCTCTGCGATACTGTAGTAAATATAAATGTATCACAACTGTAGTGCAGTGTATAGACTTTGAGGCTTCCAGAACTGTTCGTGGTCGAAAAAAAAACACTACAAATTACAGCCACGATCTGGGTTGTAGCTAAATGTAGCAAACACAAACGAATAGCCACAGTTAATTTGTAAACAGCAGAGGATCTACGTAGTTTTCAGAATTGGTTGGTAAAAAATAAAACAGTCCAGCCTAAATATTTTAAGTAAAAATTTTGTAGTTTTTTTTTATTTCTTGAAAAATTACTGGAGATTGTTTTTTTTTTTTTTTTTTTGGAAACATAGAAAAGTGAGGTAAATTTGATAGTGATATTCTGCTGCAAAACTGTAGCAACAAGTGCAGCTGCACCCAGACCATCACAGAACCGTGTCTGAGCGCCAGCCTACGTGTGACGCAATTATGTCGTGCGGACTGGAGCACAGCTTCCTCCTCGGAGGCGGCCTCTCTGAACGAAGCGCTGGCACGGCGATTAATTGAGCCAACGAGCTCACAATTGACTGCGGCGCCGCGCTCTGCAAAGACCACGAGCTGTACGCTAGTTTGGAGGGAAAGGGACGAATAAACGAGAGGATAAAAACCAGACTTCTTTTTAGCGGAGTCACTGTGACAGCTGTCCTCGCCGAGCCATAAACAAGACAGTCTGAGAGAGAAATGACGTCAGTTCACGTGTTCTTATTTACTCTGTTATTAGAATACTACCTTTTAAATTTTAAACGACGGGAGCAGATATCGTAAATCCGTCACATATGTTTGTTGTTTTTAGCACGCAGTCTAATTTTTAAGCAAAATATTAAAAAAATATATGATTTTGTAGTTTAAAAAAATTTTATTAAGGCGCCCGCCTGATGGCCGTGTGTTTGTGTGAGTGAGGCATGACACCAAGGGCAATGTTGCCTGGCTCGTCTGATGCGGTATCACCTCTACTGCAAGCCAATGAGAGGGCGCGCAGTGGTATTGTAGATCACTCGTCTGACTAACACTTCCAGAGATGACTGTTTTTTTTATGTTTTTTTTTATTGGTGGAAAGTTTTGAACAATGTCCAATACAACTTTCCATCGTAGTTTCACACGAATCCCGTACGCATTTGTTTAAATATAATGTTTCGAAGAAGCCGTTTATAGCCGTTTTGAGGGGCTCCGAAATGCTCTGTATAATTAACGAGATGTTTTGAAACTACCATTCCGAAATCGTTTGAAGTGTTTGTTCTTTTCGTAAACGCACACATTAGAAACACTTTGAGAATTTTCTTAGTAAAAAGTGTTCCGCTAGCCCGCTGCAACGCGGTTTACAAAGCAGGCAGGCGGGCGCCTTAAAGTCGATAATTAGCCGAAACTATACATATATTATTTTTTGCTTTGAAAAAAATTAGCTTGCTTGTAAACCTTATTTCAGGACATCTATGTAACGGTTTTACGATATCTTCCTTTGTTTAGAACTTTAAATAAAATTCTTGTAAAACAGTGTAAATAGCGACCCGTGCCCTAGCAGATGGCAGGCTAACCTTCCAGAATACTATCGTGTACAACAGTTTACTATCGGCTGCTCGATAAACCAGTGTACCCATGACTGAGTCTGCATTTAGATACATCTTTATTATTGAATGCCCTCCAGAAGGTGTTATATAATTAGGGGCCGGAAATTTTCGCGGATTCGATGACCTTCATGCTAGAATCCATTGTCCTATGCATGTTCGAGCCCCGTCTATTCGTTCATTTGCCGCTGTTCCATAGAGTATAGCAGTTAGTTGAGTAATGGTCGGGGCTCGAGTATGCACAGGACAGTGCATTCCAACATGAAGTTCATTGAATCCGCGAAATTTTCCGGCCCCTACATATAATTCAAGAGCCAATTGCAAAAGTGACACATACTTACAGTTGTATGCAGTGACGGTTTGAGGATTGTCGGCATGGAGGGCACAAGTTGCTGAGAACTGTACACTCGTGTGAACGCACCGCCGTATATCAATGACATGAAATATCTACTGGCTAGTTATTGTGTTGTGAACAGTCAGTAATACGCGGCACCTACATACCAGTGTGTCAGTGGCTGTAGCGTCAACTAGGGCACAATTCTATATGGCTCTCTGCAACTTGTGCCCTATCTGGCAACAACCCTAGACCCGCCACTTGTTGTATGAGATCTAACTTAAGCTCGAATTAAAACGTGAACATGTAAGGTTCGTACAGATATCTCGTCACTTGCCTTCGTGGACTTCCAGTCGGAGAGGATGTTCGAAACACCACCCCATTATCAAGACAAGGTCACAGAATATTGAGGTATACAGAAGTGACACCGCCGGTAGAACAGAAAACTCAGTCACACACGCGCATCAAAATGCCTTCGCTGATCAGCAACATGGCGGAAACACCTACCGCCAACCAGTGTATATGTGGAGTTACAATCATCCGTCGCATCCGTCAGTCCGCCCGTCCGCACGTCGACCGTCCGTCTACAAAGCTAGCGATGTACAATAATCCGTCATCCGTCCGTCGTTTATCCTTTCATTTTAAATGCTACCAATGTACAAACAAAACTTATGTTGGAAGTAAAAAAAAAATCCCCTGAATAGTTTACTTATTCTTACATATTTATTAATTAGTTTATGGCTACCAACAAGCGTAACCGCTGTTTTTCACAATAAATAAATTTTGCGAACATATAATTTACTAATAAAATTATGTATTTTCAATTTCAGTAATCATTATGTACATAAATAATTTCTGTTAGTATTTTAATGTTTTCCGTATACCATAATTATCTCTATCGCAGTTTGAATTCGTGAATATGCAGTACTACGCAAGAACAATGTAAAAATTAAACAAACCTCACAGCCTTCGTACTTAAATTAACCTTTGAAACTGTCGCCGCCATCTTCAGAAGGCTGTACTTTCATCCGGCATCCGTGAAAAGTTAGAGCTTGTCCAGCATTAGACAGTCGGACGGAGGGAATTTTTGGAAGCCTCCGATTGGCTCAAGGTCACTTGACTGACGGACGGTCGACCTGACGGGCGAAACGGATGATTGTAACTCCAGCCTATGACGGTGCCCTCCTAGCGGCAACCAGGCCATTATAAATCATGTCGTAACATGCAGGATCCAAACAATCACGGGGATGGAACCAACAACCTCAGTTAACCAATAAGCGGCGAAGTTCGCCCATATCAAATGAGCTACCACGTCATTTCGCGTCTGTATCACTACTTGGTCTGTGGCAAGGTATTGGCCAGCAGCTACTTGTTTATGACTTGCCAACTCTCCATTCCCACCAGAAGGTTCAGTCAACGTGGAGGCACGTTATCACCTGTCTAATTGCGAGCATAAGAAACTTGCTTTCACCCAGGGATATTTCGCTATCCCTCCGGTCATAACTGTAGCTTGACCTACTAGCTCTTACAAGGCCACAGTACTGGCTAAATATTGCCTTACTGTGCAACACGCACGCTACCATAGACGCAGGAAACGAACGCTTGATTTATTTTGTTACCTGTTGCAGGCAATAATAAGTAAGTTTTACGGGTGACATTGGTATGGGCGTCTGAACGTAATGTAAACATTTATCTCCCGATACAGTACTACATCGCGTTTGTCGCGCACAGCTTTTAGATCATCAATTTTTTCATTACGCTTTAAGGGGTAAACCTTTACAAATGTATTATAAAGCATGGTTCTTGGGGTCCTATAGGTGATTCGGAATAAAGTGAGCACTCAAAAAAGCCCTGATTAATTTCTATTTTCTGCCAGTTTATATCTTTCCGATACATGTAAACATCAACATTGCCACGTGCTTTTATTTACATAGGCTTGTGCAATGTTTACATTTACGTTACACTGCTCCGATAAATTTTAGCTACAATATGTACTCATTAAATGCACGGGTGTTGAATATGTGCTATATGCAGTAATAATCTTAGTTATAAATACCTGCGAGTTAACGTCTTATAACACTGGTTTCTCTGCGTCTACTCTAGCGGTGCTATTACCGTTACGAATCTCGCAAATGCAAGCACAGTATATTCGAACTTTTAAATTAAAACCGCCACTAAAAACACACACGACACACGCAACTCAAGAATTCAAGTTCCGTTCAGCATACTGCAATGAACGACGACGACGCACGTAAAGGGAAACAATAAATAACGTATTTTCTTAATGTGTGAAACAGGGGAAAAATTCTGTTTCTATTTCCAGATACTCAGGCTGGCGATCATAAAACATAACAACTTACATTACTATTGACTTCACATAATTTATCAATGACATTCATAAACAGTCACTTCTAATACTTTTATATGTGTTTATCAGAAACCGATATTCATTACATAACGGACAAACAAACTGAATGACGCAATTCTCTTCCAAGCGGCAAAAACCTAACTCTGGTGCTATCTGTCGGTGAAATTTTAAACTACCTCTGTGGCGCGAAGAGTTAGCGGCATGTGCCAACGATAATCGACTCGGTTGCGTCGCTTTGTGCTGCCGCTAATAAAATAAAATTATGGTCAGTAGGTATGTCAGTAAGAACTTAAATAAATATTTTAAAGTATATTAAATACAGAGAGGTCGTTTTGCATTTGATGTTGTTTCACTAATGCTGTATTCAAATAAGAAAATACACGGAACTACGTGCAGTTATTCGCTACCAACCATACAAACAATAATGTAACTGTTGTTAATGTTGACTTATATGCAGTAACGGCTAGTGATTTTTTTCAAAGGTTAAATCTTTAGTGCTCACTTTATTCCGAATGGCCTATACCCGCAAATCGCATACGTGTAGTGTCGCAGTTAACCTTGCTCTGATTGGCACAGTCAAAGGAAAGACAACTCTGCACAAATGCACACAGCCAACAGCCATGAATAGAGATGATGGTTTATCGCGGGAATACTTGACTGTTTACTGGGTTTCAACGCACGTTCAACTTATTAGAAGATTGCTGGCTTTAGCTTGTATGTGGAGCTGTTGCCCTATTTGACTGAGCCAATAAGAATCCCGCCATTGTAATATTTTATGCCTGTTATTGGTCTGCATGAAGCTACGTTGTGTCTGACGCACATCATCTAATCATACATGTCACAAGAAACTATAGTGTTTTCAAGGGATATGTTGGTACAAAACATTTTCACGATATACCATCATCTCTAACCATGAAGTAGAACTGCATATGTGTACGCAAGACCTTGAAATAACCTGGTGCAAAATTCTTTCACGAAAATTTCCGGTCCCTACCAATAGCCATGAATGAGGTCTTCAGATGAACATCTAAAGCATTGAAAGAAGCAGGAGCAAAAATGATTCTGCCAAAAATTTGCGGTATTTGCGTATAGTAAAATGAAAGTTTCTATATTTACAGTTTACTCTCTTGCTTGATATTTTCCCAGATACCAAACTCTAAACAGCCGTTTTTGCATTTGGTAAGGCCCAAACAATTTACCTTTTAAAGGAGTGCTTCATTTTTTAAAATAATAGAATAGTTTTAATTGTGTTTTAATAGATAAACGTAGCGAGATCAGTTTCAGGATTTTCGTTTAAAAAAATACATGACATGCTGCAACGCCAGTAATGTACCATCAGGCAAGGATTTCTGGTAACATCTTCAGCCTCTGTATACAACATCGCCTACTAGCTGTACAGAAATCTTGCATACTGTCGGAACTGTACGTACAAAGCGAGACTCATGCTGTGTTACAATCGCTCGCGAATATTGCTTCTGTCGTGTGCTGTTCACAAGCATGTGTCGATATCCGATGACCAAGTGCCCGGCCCATTGGCTGCGGTAACAAAACTAGCAACGGTTAGGGACTCCTGAATTTTGTAATAAAAAAATTCGTTTGTTCTCATTTGGTTAGGCCAGTGAGAATTTTGGCATGCTCTCACCGAACGTTTACGATTCGCGTACATACTTTTTAAAATCCTGTCAAATAATCACATTCCAATCTCATTGGGTGCAAGATGCAACTATACTTGGGGAGGCCATTGTCTCTACAATATATCTGCGATTTTCTTCTGTTTCTCTCTACTTACGAAAATACGTAGGTATAAAATATCTAGCAATTTTTCAGTGTGCCTAGTTATATATTTCTGTCGGACCGAAGATGTTCAGAATCAGAACGCTGCCAGTTTCAGAATACGTACTAATTGAGAATGCACGTGTTCCGTGAAATGAAGAAGTCACACGGCGTGTAGGAGAGTGGAGTTGTCTATTTCGGGAATGTCTGGAAGAGCCTGGGCGGTGTCTGCGTCGTCGGCGCCTGGGCGTGCACAAAAGTCACGCTTGTCGCCGCGAAGCCATGGTGATGTCACCACAGATAGGAGTCTCGCCAGAGACTGGCCTGTCCCTGGAAACTGGAACCACGAGCGTCCCATCACGTCTTGTGGTCGACACACGCCGGCCAGTGTTGCCACATCGGGAAGTTAACAATGATTCTGGTAGCAGCCACACTCAATATTTGGTATTCTTCAGAAACGTTCTAGTATACACACGTGCACAGACGCATATAGGCTATATGTAGAGGAGGTGATTTACCGCGAAAATGTTTCTGCCAGCGTATGTATTGGCCGGCGGTTATGTGGCACAGTCTAGTTGTTTACAGACGAATCACAGACGTCCAGTAGTAGTGCACCCGAGCTATCATTGGCCCAGACAAACAGCGACTCGCCAGTAAGGAAATAAAAGCATCAGAAATGAATACATTACATTGAAGCCTAGCAAACAGTCAACTTTTCCCGCGATAAATCACCTGCTCTAGCTATATGTTCTCTCATACAAATATATAGTCTACTATTTACATCTATATATATTAAACTTTTAGTTTAGCTTTTTTTTTTTTTACCATTTATATACAATACTTTGATTTACGCTACCAAATAAAATTAAAGTTATTAATTTTCAAGGGCACGTTACTTCAATTTTCAGACATTTACTCCTTAGGCATTCATAAATTGTTGATAAGTAGGAACATTTGATTTTTCGCGAAACGGTTTTAGCATAAGCTTATCGTACACATCTGCAGCTCTGTTTTGTGGTCTGTGATAGGGTATTTTTAAATCTCATTGTCTTGGGGTTCTGCACGAAACAAACTGATACAGAGATATTTCCGGGAAAGTCTGGGTCTTTATGGCAAACCTGCAAAAACCGCGACAAGTGTCGATGGTTTACAGAGTTTGTTTACCTTTTCTGAAATAAATAGAGCCGCGATTTTATGGCGAAAAGATTTTTGCAACATTTGGTTTGGATGCGTCATGTGCATACCTGCAGCTCTGTTACATCGTCTGTGGTTGGATGATTTTACTCTCACTTGCCTTGGCAAATTATAGACGTACAGACTCACAATAATCTTATTCTGATTGGTGCAGTCAAATGAGAAACTTGTCTGAACAAAGACACGCTGCCAATAACCTTGAAACAGAACTGCCGATGTGCACGTGAGTCACTGAAACAAAGTGAGGCAAAAATCTTTTCGCGACAAAATCGTGGCCCTAGAAATAAAACGTTTAAAAACATATTTTTACCAACAGAAATTGACCAATGGGAGTGAAAGTATCTCCAACGGATTTTCTGTTTCTCTTACACTTAGGCTTCAGTCAGTGATAATGACAGACGTACGTTACTTATCAATAGGGCCCGGTAATTTTCGCGAAAAGATTTTTGCCCCACTTTGTTTAAGTGCCTTACGTGCACACCTGCAGCTCAACTTCATGATTATTGGCAGAGTCTTTTTGTGCAGAGTTATTATTCATTTGACTGTGCCAATCAGTACATGGATAACTGTGACACAACACGTCTATGATTTGCGGGTTTAACCTCCAGACGCTGGGTGTTACGGCATCCAATCACTGACCACAAAGCACAGATGCAGGTGTGCACGTAAGACACTGAAACAAAGTGGTGCAAAAATCTTTTCGCGAAAATTACCGGGCCCTACTTATCAAAAACACAGAGTCAATAACCAAGGAGCACCGTTACAGGTGTGCCCATAAGACATTGAAACAAATTGGGCCAAATTTTTTTCGCGAAATGTTAGCGGCACTAATGAAAAACCAACAGAAGCGGCGACCCGTGCAGAAATGTATGTAACAAATTCTTTGAAATGGTTTGGAACTTAAAAAATTGAATCTGTAGCATAAGTCAAAGTCAGTTAACCGTCATTTCAATTATTTTCATTGCATCAGTAAATTTCACTAGTGGTACCGTGACTAGTGGCGATGAGTGGATGTGTTTGAAGGGAAGTGGTGTTTAGTGTTTACTTTACGTAACTCTGAATTGTATGTAGAATTATCAGACTGCTAGGGTCCGGTACTGTCTACAGCCATGAGAGTACAAGAGGCGAGGAACAAATGTTCTAGTCGGATGATCTCAAATAGAGGCAAACACTGTATTGCATGCATCCTCCAGACGTGCTAATACCTATGCACGTGGGCAGAGTGTGATCTAATACCTAGACTTGGAAAAAATAACGTTTTATTTTGGGCGCAAGCTAGACTTCAAACGACTTTAAGTTCGTGCCACTTTTCAAACTGACCCATGAGTTATTTGTAGGGCTAGGAATATTTCGCGAGTTTAACGACCAATATGTTATAATCCATTATCCTGTGTATACAGAAGCCCTACCATTTGTCCATTACCTGCTACTCATTCAGACAACAGACAATGAACGAATAGACGTGGCTTGGATATGCATAGGAAATTGGATTCTAGCACGCAGGTCACTGAACTCGCGAATTTTTCCTAGCCCTACTTATTTGACACCTCCTGGAGGGCACTTGGTCAATAATAAAGAAGCAAAGAAATGTAGGCTTAGTCATGTGTAGAGATATCGTTTACTGTGTGAAAACTTGACTTTTTGTTGGGTTTCAATACACGTAGAGCTTAGTTATCAGATGATAACTGACTTTCGCTTGTACGTTGAGCTGTTGCCCTATTCGACTGAGCCTATTAGAATCCCGCTATTGTAATATGTGATGCCCGTTATTGGTCCGCAGACAGCTACGTTGTGTCATATGTACATCACCCAACCACAGAATATTTAGGAATACAGAAGTGAAATAGTCGGCAGGAAGGCGAACTCAGTCACACACGCCAGCAAAATGGCTTCCCTGGCCAGCAACATGGCGGAAACACCTACTGCCAATCAGCGTGAGGCAGCTACTCTGCTAGTCGGCAGCCAGGCCAATAGGAAACCTGTAGTAACATGCAGGAGCCAAACAGACACGG
>PNEQ01105289.1:83204-119573 GCA_003012365.1 Medauroidea extradentata | reverse complement strand
GACCCAACCATATGTGTTGCAATTAACTACAAGGTTTTCAAGGGCATTTTGGTACAAAATATTTTCGCGTATACCATAATCTCTAGTCGCGTGGTATCAATGTGTCAAATAACAGCCAATGAGAGGTCTTGGTTGGCGCAGTGGCTAGAGCATCCGTCTCCCACCAAGGCGATCCGGGTTTGATTTCCGGTGGGGTCAGTACCCGGATTTTCGTCTGTGGGAATCGTGTTGGACGATGCCGCTGGTCGGCGGGTTTTCTCGGGGATCTGCCGTTTCCCTCGCCCCTTCATTTCGGCGCGCGCCATACTGACATCCTGTCACCTCTCACCTGCGTTTAAGACCTATGTGTTACGCGCTGACGAAAATATCTTCTGTCTCTTCATCTTCAGCAGTCATTGAGCAGCTATTGTCTTCTTGAGTATATAGATATTACTCACGAATTACTAATACTGCTTCCCTTAAAAAAAACCGCAGCTACGCTTCGCCCTATTAATATTGGAATTAAAATTACGGTACTTTGGCGTACCATGATGACTAAATATGGTGCCAGTACTATAATTGTGGTACGTGTGGCAACACTGATGCGTGTCCCCCATCACGTCATCAGGACCTCACTGCCCGTGCGACGAGAATAGATTTGTCTTGTGTTCCCAGTCGCCGTATATAACGTTTGTCTCGCTCGGACGGACAGCAATCCGGGCAGAAAACGGGGTCGGTACTTCCCGTTCGCTGGCCCGCCCTCTTAATTGACAGTGATTTTCGCTCGGAGCGGTTTCGCAACTTCGAACGTACTCTCTAACCCACCATACTCGGTTAACCGTAGATCTGCCTTACATAATTTACTTTCGTCATTTGTTTAACCTAGTAAAAGCTTTCTCTGCTACAGCACAATTTTTGACTGGATTTATTTACTTGGACATACTCCATTGCGAAATAAATGACTGTCAAAAGAAAACTAAAAATAAGACAAGAAAACATAAATAAGCAGAGTATGCTTTAGTCATCAGGATACATACACAACATGAAATTCCAAAACTGGAATCTGGTCAGATAAAACAAGGAACAAACCGAAAATAAAAGAAATAACAAAAATATAAAAATAGCTAAGTTGACATGCGACACAACGATGAGACGAAACAAAAACACAAACAGAAATACAGCAAACTTAGCTATTTTTTATTTTTGTTATTTCTTTTATTTTCTGTTTGTTCCTTGTTTTATCTGACCAGATTCCAGTTTTGGAATTTGATGTTGTGTAGGTATCCTGATGACTAAAGCATACTCTGCTTATTTATGTTTTCTTGTCTAATTTTTAGTTTTCTTTTGACAGTCATTTATTTCGCAATGGAGTATGTCCAAGTAAATAAATCCAGTCATGCACTCCCATTGCACAGTTCTTTCAAAGATCAGCACAATTTTTGTTCTGGCAAAGAAATTCTTTGCGTCCGGCTTTGTTTTTTCATTGTTCGTGTGTTCCCATTGGACTAGGTAATTATAATTCTGGTATGAAAAAAAAATATAATTTACTATCCGTAGAGATTGGAATAATTCGCGGTTATACAGATCTGTAGACTAGAATATCAGAGCTCTCAATCAAGACAATTGCTGTTCATCGGCTGCTCTCTATCCCAGTGACATTTCGTGAATGGATCTACTGTTAGGGCTGGTTTCCCCAACCAAGTTTAAGCAATTTAGTCTCTATTAATCGGAACTTAATCTCTATTATGCATGTTTTGGATTTCACCAAGCAGTTAAGGCCTCGCTATTTAGTTTTGCAGTGGTTTCGAAAATGATTTTATGCAAATTAATACACATATAAAAATTCATTCTTACAGTTTTGAGACTTATATATCACCGTTGGTATATTAATTTTTCTGTTGCGATACAGTAAACGGATTTTTAGATTTTTGTCTCTGAAATATGACATGCTTTGTTGCCAAAATAAGCCAAAATGAAGCAAAATATTTTTTGGTAGCAAACGATACATTATTTGAAAAAACGCTCTGACGAAATTGTGTATCGTATGGCTGTACACAGTCTCGAATTTTTTCAAAGCATTTGATTAAACGGTGTTCGAGTTATTTACAATTGTTTGAAGTAAAAGAAAGACCATGGCCTTAAACTCGATTTTCTCGTCTTAAGCGAGATTAAATTTTAACTGCTCGATTTGGGCCGGGTAACTTCAATACAGTAGGGGCTAAAATATTTCTTTGATTACTTTTAAGTGTATTTGTTAAAATTTGTCGTTTCACGACACAGTTTTCAACACAATCGAGACTTGATACATATCAGGTTATGTTTCACGTCTGGTATTTTCAGGTTAGCAAAATGTATACAGACGAGAAAATAATTCTTGTGTAAATAAACAAAACTTCTTTGTTTTTACAGCAATAAAATAATGTAAATTATATTTTATGGACTATCTTACCCTGGTCTTTCTTTCTGGCTTTGCTTCAAAGCCACCCTAGATAGTTTGACGCAAACACTCCTCCCTCCCCACAAGAACGCTGTAACAAAGTATTCAAATGAAATAATTTACAAACACGCATTAAGCAATCTCCGACAAGGGTTCGGGTATTTCCGACACAATTAAGGCAACTCAGCTCACACAACCCATCGTGCAGTCAAGTTTAACTAATCTCTGATAACTAAAACTCGCTGTTTTGTCGGTGAAACACACCTTTAACTAAAACTCCGGTTTAACTCTTCATCGAGATTTGTTGATCTCGCTTTGTGGCGAAGTTAAACTTCATTGGTGAAACCGGCCTTGTGTTGCTTCGTAATTACTAGTTGACCGCCCTCCAGGTGTCCACAATAGTCAAAATAGTTAATTGTTTGAAGTAGCTTGTGCCTAAAAGTTACTTGCATTTATCAAATTCACACGCTGTTCGTCTGTAAATATTTGAATTGTGTGAAATAACCGTCGTCCAATAATACAAGGCATTATATTCTGCTGTTTTTTGGAGACTATATAGAAAGTAAAGCCTTAAACTAGTTCTCTCTCGCTCTTTTTTCTCTCTGTTTCTGTCGCTCTTTGTAGCATATAGTATAAGTAGTCAGATATCATTCAGGTCACTCGATTTTCGTGACAATTTTTTGAACTGTCTTCTTTATTGAACTAGTTGCACAGCGCCTCGCATTTGACAATGCCAAATTATGTCAATGGATTCTTGGTTTTCGCAAAAGGATTTTTACACTAGCTTACTCGGGCGTCTGCAACTTCGCTTCGCGGTCAGTTACTGATATATACCTAAAATAAATTCGCGGATTTCTTTGGTTACAAACTAGAATTCAATTACGTACACGCAGGGCCGAATTTAAGCTTCTCGACGCCCTAGGACAGTCAGAGTTAGCGATCCACAGTCTCTTGTTTTCCTTCCTTCCTTAACAACTGGCATCCTTTCGCTGTTTTTAACACCACATTATTTAAAATTACTCTGATCTGTCCTCTCGCTCTGTAACACAATAATAATTGAGATTAATTGTAACACAGTTATTTGAAAATAAATAGCCGGATTTGGCCACATAACGGATAAAGCTAATAGAGACAGCATAAGTCAATGATGACAAAAGTAAAGTGATTAAAATAATTTTCTACTCGTCGCTATGTTGACACTTTTAGAAATAGTGATGGGAAATTGTTCACATGTCCTCTTCGATAAAAGTACGCCCTTGTGAAAGTTGCGTCCTAGACCCGGACATAGTGGTAAATCCGGCCTTGCTTATACGTTTGTCTTTCTTTCACAATAGGTCTGATACATATTTGACACATCTTTAAAGGATCTGAACTAATAATAAATACGTAACAATGTCCACAACCAGCCATGATACACTTTTCTGTCAGCAAACAGCCCATACGCAATTGATGTCTGCAACAGTAAACATATATTTTAAATATCAACCTAGCATGTCAGCCCACCCGCAATTTTTTTCGGTCCTAGTAATAGGTAGAGCGACGATTTTATGGCGAGACGATTTTTGCCACATTTGTTTTCAATGTGTGATATGCACACCTGTAGCTCTGCTACATCGTCTGTGATTGTATGATTTTACTCTCATTTACCTAGTAAAATTACAGACGTACGGAGTCCTAGTAATCTTATTCTAATTGGTGCAGTCAAATGAAAGACGTGTCTGAACAAAGACACGCTGCCAATAACCATGAAGCAGAGCTGCTGACGTGCACGCGAGACACTGAAACAAAGTGGAGCAAAAATTTTTTCGCGACAAAATCGTGGCCCTACTGATAGGCTGTTTTAACTTCCCACCTCTTGAGGTTCTGCCGTAAATCACAGGCGTGTGATGTCACAGTAATATTATGATTGGTAAATATCAGACGATTATTGACATTCACTCGGTAGAGTAGGGTAGGTTATCTCAGTCACGTTACCAGGTATGTCGATCCCCAGGATTTGATAAACACCTACAATGTTATTCAAGGTTTTAAAATGACGAGAATAAAAAAAAAGTCCACATATTGTCTATATTATATATATTTTCCTAAATGCTACGTCACAGTGTATTATTCACTCGTATTATATTTAAATCCAAATATAATATTTGTTTTAGTATAGTTGACGGAAAGGACACCAATCGAAATTTCATACACGGGTAAACTTACCTGGGGTGAAATTTCAAACATCAAAAACTTTTGGCTGACCTACCCTACCCTCGTGTATTTTCGTAAGCGTGTGTTGTATTCCTGCGCGTCCGAAGACTAGAGTTACTGAAGTTTTATGGAGAACACAGACCCGCTCATCACGTCTCACCCACCTCTAGTCACAAAATCAATCAACTGGCGAGCAGCCATCTCACTGACAGATTGTCTCCATGAGATTTTAAACTAGTGTCATGATCATTATAAGGCATGATATTGTCGATAAAGATGTGTTGTAGGGGATGACAACTGACTTCCGCGAAGCTATGTTTGCAC
Source organism: Medauroidea extradentata (assembly GCA_003012365.1). NCBI lineage: Eukaryota > Metazoa > Arthropoda > Insecta > Phasmatodea > Phasmatidae > Medauroidea > Medauroidea extradentata. The sequence continues at coordinate 114,640 of PNEQ01105289.1, read as the reverse complement.
CAACTTGTGCACATCTGCACATCGTTCCAGAAGTTTTTAAGTAGGGGCACGAGTATTTCGCGTATTCATCTGACAACCTAATCTTCTCAGTTCTATACGTGTACCGGTTGAAACCGAATATCCATTGGCTTCTAACCGTACAAACGCGTAGCACGTGATATCTCCACGACTTGTTACCTTATTTATAACTGGCTTACAGTCGTCAGATGTGTGTTAAAACCGCTCTCGTCTAATCACAGGAGGAGTGAAGTATACATTATTGACGTTCAACCTGACCTAGAATCAATACGCGAAATAATCGTGCCTCTATTTATAAGGCCATTATAGTTGTCTTAAAGTACTCATACATAAAAGTAAAGAAAGACATATGTAAAATATTTTTATTATGTGTTAAAAAGTAAGCATTAGCACAACTTGGCATTTAGGAAAAAGACCTGCATTAACTGTAATATACCACAAGTGCAACCGGTGAAGGCTCTTGTCAAGTGAGACATTGTTATTGCTGACCAACACAGGTCATACTCAAATAACATGTTTGATTTTTAACTCTCAGAGTCTTGAGATTCTACCCGGAAATCAGAGACGTGTGGTGTTGCTGTAACCTTGTCATTATGAGCACAGTAATATAATAAACGTCTCTACCAACAAACACTCCGCCAATAACAATGCAGTTTAACTGAATGTGAACGTACACTAAAAAAAAAAAAAAAAAAACTAGTGCAAAAATGGTTTGCGATTGTACAATAAGGTATAATATATAATATAATAATAAACACATGTGTATTATTATTTTAAAACAGTTCACGAAGTATGCAGAGTTTTCTTATAAAGTGTTTGCCGAAGCTTTGCATGCCACTCCGCAGCTACTCCAGGCGGTCACCTTGAAACAAGCGAAAATAGTAGCTGATGAGAACGTTGGTACCAGGAAGATGACTTTTTACGATCGGCAGCTAGACAGGTCAAAAATTTAAATGAAAATGTTTGCGAGCTCATTTACTTGTCGGCTAGAATGAACAGTTCTTTATTATTATTTTTTTGTGGCTTATTGGGCGTTGTTACTGTTGTTGCGGCTTCAGCCAGCAACCGTTTGTAACCGCGACCGAGTGGCGCGGAATCTGAGGTACCTATTCATTTTGCAAGTTTATTGTCAGCGTTGTCTGGGCTCATAATTTAATTTCATTCACCGAAATAATAATTAAATGTAACACATGAAAATGCAATTCATCATCAAGCTGGTGTGGTAAACCGGCTTGACAAAATCGTGCATTTTTTAAACTTGGTAGTGTATAAAACAGTTAATTTTTTTTAGTACATATTATACATTTTTAAATAAAATATTTATACGTATCTACGCATGGCTACCGAACACCGTATCGACAGTGAAAACTACGGAGTTTGTAAAAAATATGTTACATAAGAAGATTTACTATTCAACTGTTATCAGCAGTGTATAAGCGACTAATGCAACAAGTATCAGATGTTAAATTCTCATAATTATCATAATTGTGTTGCTCCCGTTTTTATAATTTTCTCCCGAGCTCCTTTTTTAGAAATATGTGCCCCTTATTTTTGCGAAAATATTTTTGCCTAATTTTCTTTCAACACCTCACGCAAACACCTGCAGCTCTGCTTCGTGGTCCAGATTGATGGTTTTTAACTGTCAGCGTGGTTTCTGCCCGCTTACCACAGGCGTGTGGTGTCGCAGTAACCTTGTTCTGATTGGAGCAGTCAAATAAGTGACGCCTCGACTCAAAGACACACTACACTGCCAATAACCGCCAAGCAGAGCTGCTAATTTACAAGCAAGTAGAGACCTGAAAAATTCTCGTTTTCATTCAGGCATAAGCCAGAATTCCAGCAACTGTAAGGCCGGGTTTATAAACTATACGCAACAACGCAAGAACGCTAGAAACGCAACTCAACAAATATTTCAGTCGTTTATAAACATCGCAAGCGACACAAAGTAACCAACACTACCAATCAAAATTTCGGAGAGGCAACAGAAAAATTCTCTTTGTATTTTTCCTTTACATATATGTTTTGTCACTCATCTTTGGTTTCTAGATATTCTGTTGTTTCGGTATTTTTAAATAGAAACCAAATAAATACTAGCACCGTGTATTTTAAGACGTATTATTAACAAACACACAAAAAAATGTAACGAAATGGCGGAATCACAGCCTTCTAAAGACTAGTTTCAAATGTTTTCACCAAACGAACTGTCGACATAGAAGACGGTGAAACGCAAGAAGTTGAAATTTGATGAACTCTTGCGTTACAGTCTTGCGTACTTGCGTTTCTTGCGTATTTTATAAACGGGTATACATCGATTTCGTATGTTCAATTGTTTGCGTCTTGCGTTCTTGCGTCTTTGCGTAGTTTATAAACCCGGCCTTAGTTCGTGCTACTTCCACAATTGGCCGCTGAATGTTTGACACCACCTTGAAGTCGATGAACCAATAATAACAATGTAACTAAGTGCGGGCCCATTTCACTGTATCAGCGAGCAGCTAATGAACGAATGTTGTCTGCTTGAGTTCACATATATTATTGTAGGCTAGCCTACATGTTAGTGAACCCGAGAATTTTTCCCGTCTCTTCAAGTAAGGCATTGAAACCAAGTGATGCAAAAATTATTTCCTAAAAATCAGAGTTCCCTATTTATAAAGTACCACGAAAATATAAACTATACAGTAACATGTAGATAATAGTTTTCTGACACTTTATCGTACTGTCAAATGCGGATACTTTGACTAAAGATATTCGTTTTGGAACCATTTCAAGAAAAAAATTAATACGCTACGTTAAGTATTTAAACTCTTAAGAGCGCTGCCCTACCTCGGAGCCCTGATGGAGAAAGAATATGATTTTACAAGTTGAATTATTTTCAACGGCACTCGGTCACCTTTTCTGATATTGTTTCCGGACGAAAATAATTTTCTGCGCCGAGAAAAGGAGGATATTGCTACGTAAATAAAATTGCAGAAAAGAAATTATGAATAGTCATTTTCTCGTGTTTTTTTTGTGTGTAAATATGATTGTTTGCCCATCATTTTCAGGGTATTCAAAAAAACTATCTACAGGATCCATAGCGATGTACGCGGCACCGAGGTGAACAAAAAAGTCAAAGGTGGCATATATGTAACGTCAACCGTTACTGAGCCAAGTAGAAAATCATTTAGCCTGTAAAACCCTATGTTTGCTCTTGCCGTGGCTTCAAGGTAGGCAGCGCCCTTAAGTTTTATCCATTCCGATAAATGTGGCCATTTCTTGACCAAATTGCATCAAATTGAATATGTTTCGTCGGACATATTGACGGCATCAAAGAATTCATTTTTTAAATGCAAATTTTAAGCAAGCCTAGTCTGCGACTGGATTCACGCTCCGGTTTGGTTATGACGGGCGACTGGGAAATTTAGGTGGCTCACGATATTTCAGCTCGTCTTAAATAAGCTGGTCCCTGACGGAACTACTGCGGCTGTTTCCTTGTTGTCGTCATTGCCTGTGGTAACGTTCTACAGTTTCGAACATACGTGGCATCCTTTTCCTCCATACGTGCCAAGCCGTTATCCTTGAACACGCGCTGACGATAGACAACGACAATATTATGGAATCATGGGTTGGGTAAGAACGGAGTGTGAAAATTTACCGTGGCTATTGGCAGCGTGTCTCTGTGTAGAGGCAATTATGGAAGAATATTGTCAGAGCCACTGATTTTTTGTAATATAATTGTGCATCTACATGTTTCAAAGCTCTACGTGCACATCTGTATTTCAGCTTCTTGTGATTGGCAGCATATCTTTGTGCAGCTACTCTTGAGAGTTACATTCATCCAATCACTGCCCATTGAGCAGAGCTGCAAGCGTTCACATTAGGCGTTGAAACACGGAAAGAAATGTATTATCGTAGGTCCATACTTCTGTTAAAATAGGTACAACAGCCCAGTTAGGTTGTGAGTACTGTCTGGATAGTCCCTATAACTAGGGACCCTGTTTCTTCGCGAAAATAATTTTGCCCCAGTTTGTTTTAGTGCCTTACGTGCACATGTGCAATTCTGCTTCATGGTTATTGGCAGCGTGTCTATGTGAAGAGCCGTATCTCATTTGACTGAGCCAGTTACAAATACTTTCCTGCAACACCACACGTCTGCGATTTGCAACAAGAATCTCAAGGCTCGTGAGAGTTAAAATATCCAACCGCTGACCACGAAGCAGAACTGCATATGTGCACGTAAGGCACGGAAACAAAGTGAGACAAAATTCTTTTCGCGAAAAACAAGGGTCCCTACCTATAACAATCTGTTTTGTAGACGTAACAATCTGTTTATGTAGATGGAGAAAAAAGAATCTTTCTTTTACAGAACGTATTGTCACTTCCACTGTACAGTTTGTTGTAGGAACAATGTAGATTGCAAAGACAACCAAACTGGAGAGTTCTCTATTTTAACAGTAGTATGGTACGTATAAAAATATTTTTCTTTCAGTGAACAAGTTGGTGCAAAGTTCTTTTCACAAAATATTATTGACTCTTTTTTACTGTTCGATTACTTTTTAAGATATAAGTTTTGAGCGTACTGTCATAGAGTTTTGTAACATATCTGTAGATCAGATTTTAACTTTTGTGTCTTTCACCCCTAGTTGCTGTACTCGTTTCATACAGCGGAAAATAAAATGTTTTTACTGTACATCAACAAGGAGCTACAAGAGGCCAGTATAAAGAGATTGTAATCAGCACTTAATATCTACGTCTTTAGCAGCGGCGAGGGTTGGCATAAAGTTAGTGCGGAGCATCGCCGGAATGAGGGGGCGAGGAAAACGGGAGATCCCCTAAAAAAACAGCTGACTAGCAGCATCGTCCGGTATGATTCCTACATGCAAATATCTGGTGACAGACTCCGCTGGGAATCGATACCAGATCGCTACGGTGGAAGGCGAATGGTCTAGTCGTTGCTCTGTCTTGGCGCCCAGAGGTCAGTGTAGCCAGTGTATTCTGCAATGGTAGAACGATTTACTAATTTCAAATTGGAAACACTGTTATTTCGCGGATTCGACTACCTGCCGGTTGGACTTAACAAGCCTGTGTACACTCTGTCCATCATTCCGAAAATTATTTTTATATACATAATTTTCTTGACTTATTGTGGCATAGTTAGAGACCGGAAAATTCGCGGGTTCGCTGAATTGTAGGCTAGCCTTCAAGAATATATGTGTTCTCAAACAAACAACAGGTGTTCATTGCCTGCTCGCTGACACAGTGAACTGGGCCTGCATTTAGTTACATTGTTATTGACTCTGCGACTTCAAGAAGGTGTCGAATAAGTCAACGGCCAAATGTGAATGTGGCACTAACTTACAGTTGCTGGAATCCTAGATTGTGCCTGAAAGAAAACGCGAATTTTTCAGGTCCTTAGACATATGTATACATCACATGTATAGGTGGTGATTTATCGCGGGAAAATTTGACTGTTTGCTAGGTTTCAATGTAATATATTCACTTCCAACGATTTTCTTTTCGCGCGTTGATACAGAGGGTACATGTTTAATAGTTTCGTAAAAACATGTACAGTATTTACGAAAACACTGCAACGAATTTTATGAGCCTGTGTCACTTATCATAATTTTTTTTTAATTCCTCCCTCATTAAAAATTTGGCAACATTTAACTGAAAATATTTCAGTAGGGGCGTAGCTAACTACTTTATTTTTCATTACGTACATTGTATTAAAAAAATCAAATCATAGTTACGAAATAATGAAGCTAATTTTAATTTTAAAATAAAATTTCTCTCGTACCAAATAATAACCACTAAATAACTCCGAGTATCGATTTCATTCAATAGTATGCACCTAGTAGTAAACTGTAACGTTTGTATATAGAGATATTGCCGGTTATTCATCACATCCTTCTCTGAATATTATTAACAGAGGAGGTGACGCAGCCTCTTAAGAGCGTGAAGAGCCAATGAAGGTGAAGTGGGGCGAAGAGACAATACAACAACCTTGTCTGAGCCAGGATGCGAACCCAGGACCGTAGACCGGCGACTAACCAACTACGCTACTGTGACCGGCCACAAACTGGAGATCAGTACCAATACTAATGTTTCACTGGACGCCACAGATCACGTACTAACTGTGTATTTTCATCGAGAAAGTAAAGCTAACAGCGACAGTATTGCGACACTGGGGAACGGTACACCCCGGACATAACCGGTTGTCGGTCGACGTGCTAAGTGAGGAAAAAGCACCGTTAATAACTTTCCTCAATGGCTACTTGACCCGAGATTCAAAGAATAAACTCGTCATCTTAGCATGTTTTCTCGGAACGTTTAATAAAGACCCTATAAAACCCCCTTTCTCTTCGCTTGAACATATATGTAGCCCAAGTGCGTGTCATGTGACATATATTTACGTGCCTGCATAAGAGTCTGTTTACGATTATCGTTAAGATCGAACACAATGCGTGGTACATAATTAAACGCTAAAAGCATTAATCTATGACTGTAGGTTTCTTGAAGTCTATTTGTAAAAATCAAACAATAGCAATCATAGACAATAGTTTTAGCCAACGTTTCAAACAAAATTGTTTCCAGTGTTACAAACTTCTGTGAGGCACAATCTCTGACGCCGGAACCTCTTGCATTTAACTGCGGCGCAAGAGATCACGCGTAACGAATTAGTAATTCTGGATAAATATTTACTCATAAAGTTGGCAAATACCATTATCTAGGCTTATCATTGAGGTTTTTATCCATGTTGGCTTCGAAAAAAGCGTAGGAATCAATTTATGTTTTCAGCGTTTATTTATTTACCACGCACTCTTAAGTGATTTTTGGTGGAAAGATTTATCAGCCAACTTGTTTCAGAGCCTTATGTACACATCTACAGTTCTGCTTCGTCGTCAGTGATTGATTTTTTTTAAGTCTCCGCGTTTTGGGGTTATACCGGCAAAACACAGACGTGTGGTGTCGCAATAACATAATTCTGATTGACGCAGTCAAATGAGTGACGTCTCTACACGAAGACACGCCGTCAACTATGAAGCAGAGTTGCAGATGTGCACGTAAGGTAGTGAAACGAGTTAGAGCGAAATTTTTTTCATCAAAAAATCAGTGAATATAGTCACTGTGCAGAGGTCTCTCATTCGACTGTGTCACCAGGGGGTGGCCCTGCCTATGGCAATGTACGAGAGCTAAGTGAAGCCACCGTTTTGGGTGTCCCATTATGGCAACCGCCTGTTCCTTAGCCAATCGCAATTCGAAAAAGTTCGTAATGATTAGAGAAGGTGATTTATCGCGGGAATAGTTGACTGTTTGCTAGACTTCAATTTATTTATTCACTTCTCACGCTTATATTTTGTTACTGGCGAGTCCTTATTTGACTGGGCCAATGATAACTCTGGTGCACTAATACTGGACGTCTGCGATTCGTCTGTAAACAACTGGACTGTGCTACATAACCGCCAGCCAAGAATAAATGACGCAGGACGCTACACAGATTTGCATAATACGCTGGCAGAAAAATATTCTCGCGATAAATCACCTTCTCTAGTAATGATGTACAGTACCTGTTCCAAGCAATTTTATTGTTAATCAATTTTGTTCCTTACATCGCTAAATTGCACTTCTCTGAGATGTTTTTATTGTTTAAAGGCGCATCAACGCAAGTGTTCACAACCTCAAAAAGGCCCCAGTGCCATGATGGAACACCCAAAAATCTGGCTTCTACTACGTCACATCATGCCATCTCCTGACTACTCCTACCTCCATGTGTGTCAGTCAGGATAACCGATCAAGGTTACTGCAACAACACACGTCTGTGGTTTGTTGGTAAAATTCCAAGACGCTGAAAGTTTAGCTCTGGCAGCAGCAAGGATAGGGTTCTACGTGCTAAATTATTTTCGATGTGGCTCAGTACATGTTGAAGCTACATATACCACACCACTGATTTTTTATTCATCTCGGTGCCGCTTCCATTGTTAAAGGATCTTTTCGGTAGTTTTTTCAATACCCTGAAAACTGTGAGAACAAAAGCAATTTTACGAACTGAAAACACTCTAAATCGGGTATTCACAATTTTTATCCTGTAATTTTATTTATTTATCAATATTTTAATTTTATCACTGCAGAAAATGCTTTTCGTCCAGAAGCGATATCAGAAAAGGTGTCTTAGCCCCACCGAATCTGAGTTATGCAAGGCCAACGAGCTATATAGTTAACATACAGGGGCGGAAACGCTTCCAAAGTGAAGCCCAATTGAACGGCTGTTTTGACTTAAGAAAACATGGCGAACAGCAGTGTGGCCAACATTATGTTGAAAATCCGTCATATGTTAGCATGAAATCCGTTATTTTATAGCTCCACTATATTCCCGCTAAACACAGGAAAAAATGCCAATAATTATTGTAATATATTATACTGTAATAATGTTTAAATTAGCATAATCGCTCTCGTCTCTCGACCGGATATAAGAGTCCGCCATTTTATCTAGGGTCAAAATACCACGTTCAATTGGGTTTCACCTCAGAACCTTGGAGATAGCTGTTTCCGCCCCTCTGTGTTTACTATATAGCTCGTTGGGCAAGGCCGTTGAAACATTCAATAACTGACCAGATACCAGAACTGTAGATATGCAAAAAGGCTTTGAAACAAATTGGTGCAAAATTCATTTCACCGAAAATCAAATTTCGATAGCAGACGAAGTAATTGCCAAATTGCATTATAATGTTGTTCGAATAATCACAGTGACTTCAAAAAGCGCGTGTTTGAATAATTAGCCCACTATGGGAACACGATTAATGTAAACTTATAAGGAGAGAGAAAGAGAGAGACAGACAGAGAGAGAGAGAGAGAGGTAAATTGCAGAGATTTCTGTTACACAATCATTTCTAAAATACCGTGGCTTATTGTACAGTATATGATTGGACGACTTAATAATCCTACACAATTGGAGACCTGAATTCGAAACCATGCTAACTCCAACATTTTTTAAATAGCAATAAAAAGTAATTATCTTGTTCGTGTGCACTTATATCTATCTTAAATATTTTACCACTTAAAATACAATATTTCTATTTCGATTTGTATAATTTCTGACAGAAATAAAGAACACGTCAAAAAAGTGATATTTTTTTTACTAATTCCTAAACTTTGGAGTTAGCATGGTTTGGAATTCAGGTCTCCAAATGTAGAATAATAACAAATGTTCTGTTATATACTGAAATTCTCATTGGCTAACTTTTCTGTGGACATATAATTAAGCAAAACAAAATGTCGGACATGTAACGCTACATTGTAACCTGACAATCAACTTATCCCGTGATAAATTACTTTCTCTACTACTAATCAAAATTAAAATTTACCAAAACGCTTCATTGTTATTATAAAAGTATAGTTTGGTGTTAATTTTGACTGCTTTGGCACCCTAAATTTACTGTTATATTATCGTGTAACAATAAACCAAAATATTTTCGAAATAGAGCAAAAAAATAGGTAACGTGACCATTCATGGACGGAGTTATAAAGTGTTACGCCATTTTTTCTGCTAAATGTGTACTAATATGTTCATCTACTAAAACAACACACAATTCAAACTATATTTCTGTGTTTGAAAAATACGGGGTGACTATTAGAAACATGATTTTGGAGCTCCTCAGTATTCCCAAACACAGGGATTTTTTTTTTGCTGATGTATCAGCGAAAATTCCAACTTGATTCGTAAAACAGGATGTTCTAAGCTTTTGTTTGAATTTACGGCATCATTTCCACAAATGCAATAATTAGAGACACTGGAAAATTGCGAAAATATTTATCATAGTCTCCAATAAACAGTAGTATCTCATTCGTGACACGTGGGAACATTTTTCTTGCAAATCACACACGTTCTGTGTTAATACTGTACAGTTCTAATTGGGTCTGTTGAAGAGGGACACAGTGCTTCATATAAACGATAGTCAATACATAGAGGCCGGAAAAATACGCGGGTTCACTGACGTGTAGGCTAGCCTCCAAGAATATTTGTCAAATCGAGCAGACAGCAGCTGTTTATTAGCTACTCGCTGACATAGTGAAATGGGCCTGTATTGAGCTACAGTTTTATAATTGGCTCAGCTACTTCCAGGAAGTGTCGAGTAAGTCAACGGCCAACTGTGAACGTGATACAGACCTATAGTTGCTGAAACGCTAGCTTGCGCTTAAAAGAAAACGCGAAATTTTCAGGTCTCTATACCAATATAGGTGCAAAACCTTACATAGCATGTTGGAGTCTAGCAAACAATCAACTTTTCCCGCTATTTACCAGTGTCTCTAGCAATAATAGTTTCACCGTTTAAGTTGTCACAGTTCAAAGGCCGCCACAGGAGATAGTTCTGGTTCTCCTCACAAACTAAGGCTTCTCTTCCGCATTCAAATGTTTCTGTTTCCATGTCTCCGACCTCCTTAGGCGTGTTAGATACATGTAGCAGATGAAGTTGTGAGCGCAGGCCGGGGATACTAGAGGCTTGACACGAATCCAATAACACGCTTTCCCATCTCCTATTTAAACAGAAGCATGGCGTAGTTGTGGGTTGAGAGGTGATGGCGGGGGTTTGGTATAAGGTGCCAGACGACACGGGCCGTAAACGCTGTGAAGAACACGTGCATGTCATGTCAACGCGTGCGCTTCCAAGCAGTTGTCGACAAAGTCCAGAGTGTAGTCACAGACCAGCTAGACGTACAGAAGACGAACATTCGTGAGTGTGCTTACAACAGTTCCTGATAAACAGAGCAACTGGTTTTGGAGAAAGGAATTCTGCACCAAATTGTTTGAATACCTTACGCGCACAACTGCAGTTCTGCTTCGTAGTCAGCGATTGTATGTGTTTATCTCAGTGTCTTGGGTTCCACCTACAAATAACTGATGTGTGGCGTTGCTGCAAACTTATTTTCACTCAGGGACGTCATTTCAGGTTTTTCTTGGGGGAGGGGGCAGATTTTTTTTTGGCGACAGTGACCTTGTTTCATCTGTTTTATTAATTAAGCATGTATACATTAGAAACCTTAACAACAAGACTTCGGTTTTATGTCCTTACGCCAGTATTATTTAAATAACAAAATGCACAAAACAATTTTTTGCACATTTCCTTCTAAATCCAGGGAGGGCATTTGCCCCCCCACCCACCCCCCTTAAACGACGCCCCTGTACTGCCACGTCTGTGATTCGACGACGGCTGTCGCGATATGCCTTTGGTGACTGCAAGCCAGTCATGAATTAAATAACTGGGCTCTCTGTATTTTACTCTGCAGTGTATTGGAGGATGGTTATGTAATCGTTTAAGGACACGGTCTACAGCAATTGTCATCGTCATATTCTATTTTTTAGACATAAATTGTCACTAAATTTTTCTCTTATGAATTTTTTTCTCTCACGTAGTTTTTTACGTTATGACTCATAAACACCGAAATTTGCATGTTACAGTTTTATGTACGCCACTAAAACCAACTTACATATCAAAATAAAAAAAAAACTGTGAATAAAGACGTTGTAGGCTAGAATGTCTCACATATTAAACAAAAAAAAACATATTTTTGTGTTGGGAAGAAAATTGCTGAAATTTAAAATTTAAATGTAAAATATTCAAGATTTTTTTAAAAATACAAAAAAAATTATTTTTTTTGTTTTTATATAGGAGACGTTGTAGCCCAAAGCATTGTACTTCACTGTATTTTTTGGTATGTCTGTTTATTTTAGTGGCGCACATAAAAACGTAACATGAATATTTTGACCTTTAAAGAGTCATTTCGTAAAAACTATGAGAGGTAAAAAATTTTAACAATAGCAATATTTAGTCGCAATTTATGTCTAAAATAAGGAAAAAAATTATATAGGCCCTATTACAAATATCAAAATATGACGATAAAAATTGCTGTATACCGCGTGCACTTAAAGACGAATTGCAGATATTCAGTTGCGGTGCACAGAATATATCATTGGCTCTCTCAGATGGTGAGACACTAATATGGATGAAAGAAAGTTAGACAAGGCCGTGTTACACAGAAGCCTAGCAAACCGACAACCTTACCCGCAAGAAATCAGTGTCCCCATCAACGATTGATTTTGGCCAGATTCTGTATGCGACTGAGAAATATAGGCTGTTACCGGATGAATTCCTGAAATTCATGCTTAATTCGCGAATACGCGCATCTGTAATAAAAACGATAACACAAGACTGTCAGTGTCTCCTTAGTTATTCACCACATACTATAGGTAGAGGCCAGAAAAATTCGCGGGTTCACAGGCCTATAGGTAGGGCCCGGTAATTTTCGCGAAAAGATGTTTGCACCATTTTGTTTCAGTGTCTTACGTGCGCACCTGCATCTCTGCTTTGTGGTCAGTGATTGGATGCCGTAACACCCAGCGTTTGGAGGTTAAACCCGCGAACCATAGACGTGTTGTGTCACAGTTATACATGTACTGATTGGCATAGTCAAATGAATAATAACTCTGCACAAAACCACTCTGCCAATAATCATGAAGTTGAGCTGCAGGCACTGAAACAAAGTGGGGCAAAAATCTTTTCGCGAAAATTACCGGGCCCTACCTATATGCTAGCTTCCAAGAATATTTGTGAAATCGTTCAAACAGCAGCTGTTTATTAGCTGCTCGCTGACACAGTGAAGTGGGTCTGTGTTCAGTAACAGTTTTATTATTGGCTCAGCTACTTCCAGGAAGCGTCGAGTAAGTCAACTGCCAATCGTGAACGTGATACAGACCTATAGTTGCTGGAATTCTAGCTTGCGCCTAAAAAGAAAACTAAGGCCCCCCTGTTTTTCGCGAAAAGAATTCCGCCTCAGTTTTTTTCCGTGCCTTACGTGCACATCTGCAGTTCTGCTTTGTGGTCGGTGATTGGATATTTTAACTGTCACGAGCCTTGGGATTCTACCGACAAATCGGAAACGTGTGGTGTTTCGGGAACGTCATTGTGATTTGTTCAGTCAAATGAGATACTACTCTTCACATAGACACGCTGCCAATAACCATGAAGCAGAAATTGCAGATGTGCACGTAAGGCACTGAAACAAACTGCGGCAAAATTCTTTTCGCAAAAAAACAGTGGTCTCTAAGTTTACCTAGAGGCACGATTATATCGCTTATTGATTTAGATCAGGTTGAACGTTATGTATAGAGGCAATGATTTTTGGTGTAAAGTATAATGAACATTTTGTTTCAATGCCTCACGTTCACATCTGCAGCTCTGGTACGTAGATATTGGCTGCGTATATTCGTGTAGAGGCTCACTCATTCGACTGTGCCAATGAGAATAACGTCACTGCCACAATAACCGTCTGTGATTTGCGGGTAGATCGCAAATATGTTGAGAGTTAAAAACACCCAATTACTGACCATGAAGCAGAGCTGCATATGTGCACGCGAGGCACTGAAACAAAATGTTGCATGATTCTTTTTTCCAAAATCATTGCCTCTAGGTATGTTCGTATACTTCACTAGCCTTCTGTGATTAGTAGAGACATGCAAGATTCGCTTTATCATTCAGTAGCAGACTAAACTTCACTTCCCTATACATAACAGAGCATAATCTGCTATTCAATAGGCCATGAACTTTTATGTGTGTTCATTTACGTGTGTTACGTCTTTACAGAGATCGGCCTCTCTAATGTGTAAGCATTCTCCGCGGCAAGTCACGACAATATCGGCCAGCGAGAGACATTGAACGAGTCTATAGTCACTTGGAGTCTAGTCAGCTGTCAGAAAATAACACGAATTTTGCATGTCTCTAGTGATTAGACGTTAGACGTTGCTAACACACCTTCAGTTACTGCAAGTCTGTAATAAATAAGGCAACAAGTCATGGGTAGGGCCACGATTTTGTCTTCAAAATATTTTTGCTCCACTTTGTTTCAGTGTCTCACCTACACATAGACAGCTTTGCTTCATGGTTACTGGCAGCGTGTCTATGTTCAGACACGTCTTTCATTTGACTACACCAATCAGAATAATATTATTGTGACTCTATACGCCTGTAATTTGCCAAGGCAAGTGAGGGTAAAATCATTCAATCACAGACGATGTAGCAGAGCTGCAGATGTGCTCATAACGGATTGAAGTCAAATGTTGCAAAAATATTTTAGCTTTAAAATCGTTGCTCTAATAATGGGGATTACATATCTACTCACTTGTAGGGTTAGTAGCCAATGGATATTCAACTTCGGCCAGTGCGTATATAGGACTGAGAAGTCTAAGCTGTTTCCAGCAGATTACCCGAAATACTCGAGTAATTTGGGATGTCTATCTGTACACTGAAATCACTTTGTTTTTACAACACAAGTATTGTTTGAAAATGAGACACTGCATGGTAACTTTTCCGCAAAATAATTTTCTTAATTAAATGTTACTTGAACAAAAATTGACTCATGTTGGTATTAAGATTGGAACATGCATTTATGCAGTAAAAAAATAAGGACTATTTTTATTAATGCATGGTGCAAGTACATTTCAGAAAGGTTTAAAAAATGTTTTCTATAAAATGGGTCCACGTAGGAAAAAAGTACATACGAAACGTGTTTGAAGTTCTTTTTAAGACAGTATTATGACTTATAAATAGAGGCATGAGTATTTCGCGTATTAATCTGGTAGCAGCCTAGACTTTCGGTCCTATACACACACTGGCCAGAGTCGAATATACATTGGCTCCTAACCGTACAAGTGAGTAGCCCCACGAATTATTGTATTATTTACTACTGGCTTGCAACCTCCTAAGGTGGGTCAAAATAGCTGCCATCTAATCACGGACGTTGCAGTGATATACATGTTATTAGCGTTCAACCTGACCTACAATCAATACGCGAAATACTCGTGCCTCTATTTATAAAATACTATGCATTGCTTTCCTAGCGCTCTAGGACGACATCATCCTGATAATGAATTAAATAAATTGTGCTCTAAAATAATTTCGTGGTATGATACTTGAACCCTTATCACGGTTTTTATCAGAGCACTCATTTATGAAGTAAAAGATAAAAATCATCTCAGGCAGTATGTTAGCGTATTTTTAGAAGTGTTCAGATTGTATTTCTCAACAAAATTGTTATAATTTAATGGTAACCTTGTTATATAGTTCTCACCAAATTTGTAAGGAATTTTTTTTGGCAACAGTGTAATATCTTCCCTCTAAATCAAAGGTATAATTTTTGGCATAATAAATGACTCGTCATGAACGCATCTCCCTGTCAAAATATTTTCAGGAAAAGTAGTAAAAAATTCAACTTTCTGGATTTTCGATGTTGTATTTAATTTATTTTTCTATTCGGGCTTCCGAAAACATTCAGATTTCAGTGAAAGTTTTCAGGTTTTATTTACACATCACGACTCCCTATGAGTGCGTGGCAGATAAATAAATGCTGAAAACATAAATTGATTCCTACGCCTTTTACGAAGCCAATATGGATAAAATACTCAATGATAATCCAAAAAAAATTGTATTTACCAACTTAATAAGTAATTATTTATCCAGAATTACTAATTCATTACGCGTGGTCTCTTGCGCCGCAGTTAAATGCACGAGGTTCCGGCGTCAGAGATTGTACCTCAGAAGTTGGTAACACTGAAAACAATTTTGTTTAAAACGTTGGCTAAAACTGTTGTCTAGGATTGCTATTGTTTAATTTTTGCAAATTGGATTCAAGAAACCTACAGTTATAGATTAATGCTTTTAGCGTTGAATTATGTATCACTCCCTCTTAAGGTCTATATTTAACTTTACTGAAATAATTAATTAATTTAAATTATATCGGTATCAAGTTTCTTTATGATGGTAGAGTGCAGCATGTATTACGAGAGGTCGGGAAATTACGCGAGTTCATTTGATAAGTCGTATTTCGAACTCTTATGCACGTTAGTCGTGTTTGCAATTGGACCACTGTTTGTAAAACTTCCTTGATGACTCTGATCCACCAGCAGACCTGCGCAGTAAGACTTAACTCCTGCCTTGCCTTGTCAGATGTACAGTTGCCAACAGTGGAGGAGCAGTAAGTGAAAAACAGGACTGTGGAGTCCCAGTTCGCAGGTCGTTGTTCCTGCAAAATTTCTCTCTCTCTCTGCCTAGTACCTCAGCTCAGGCTTAAGGGGCCTCCCTAGATAGGATGTGTTTGTGTGTGGTGAGGCAGGAAATGTAAGGTTGCTGTTGACCGACGTATGTAATACATTATCACTAGAGACACTGAAAAATTGAGGGAAAAGATGACTACTTGCTAAGCTCCAATATGCTGTAGCCTATATAACACTGAAGAATGTTTTGTATCTATATTGGCTATGGTTTACTTGAAGCATTGTTTCTCTCTACAACAAGCCCAGTTAGAACTGTACAGCTTGAACACACAGCGTGAGTGATTAGCAGCAAAACTGTTCACACGTGTCACGGTTAATTTAATACAGTTAATTGGAGACTATGCTAAACATTTTCGCGATTTTACAGTGTCTCTAATTATCACCTATCCGCGTGGGACTTTAAGCGTTAGCCACACTATTTAATTTGCAGGCAGCATAGTTCAAAGTTTAACAATTATTTCTAGATTTCTGTTTTTTTTTTTTAATCCTCTTGCTATTTTTCCAGAAACAGCAGCTTGGAAAAGCCATTTTTTGACCATTTTGAGGGGCCCGAAAATGATGTTTCTAATAAACGCGCCGAATTTTCAAATCTATAGCGATATAGTTTGAAGTGTGTGTTCATTCCGTAGATGTACAAATATAATGAGCATTAAATAATTTCGTAAAAAAAAAAAAAAAGAATAGATGTAACTCGCTGCAACGCATTTGAAACGCAGGTAAGGACTTGTTACCAAGTCTTTTTCAGACTGGTGCCAATAACTCAAATATTTTTTAACCAAAAGTTTAGAAAAAATGTGAGTCAATGTGCAATCACACGATGCACAATACTGTGAACGCGTTTTTAAAAATAATGTACCATTCGCCAGCAAAAAAATCATTTCCTTCATTTTTGCTTATTTTTACGACGAAAAACGTGGTACTTGGGTAATGAAATATATACAAAACCGTTCAGTATAATTCAGCTACAAATTATAAAATATAAGTGTCAAAACTGTGCAGCGAAATTTTGATATGAGTATTAGGTAGCAATAAAAAAAATATTTTCGAAATCACTGCAAAACTCCGTAACGAGGCCTTAACAATTGTTATCTTTGGTCGAAGGCCGCGTCCTTCAATGCGACAACCATTGAAAAAGGGTCATGTTACTAACACTTCGAACTCTCCAGCGGTAATAGCTTTCTCTGATTCGTTTATCTGTCCTACATAGGGACGAATAAAGAGAAGCCACAGACGTGGTAGATCACGGAGCTCTGCTAATGTGGCCGTTGTTTACAGCTTTGCCACATCGAAAGTCGCGGCCTTCCAATGCACAGCTATGGCTGCGTCACCTCTTTTGTTAATAATAATCATTTTTGTTTATTAAATAAAGGATGCGACGAATAACCGGAAATGTTTGTTTAAAGAAACATTGCATGTTACTATTAGGTGCGTATTATTGAATGAAATTGGCACTGGGAGTTATTTAGTGTTTATTAGTTGGTGAGAATTTTTACCTTAAAATTATTGGCTTAATTATTTCAATGTTACGCCATCATTTTTCGAATGCAATGTACGCAATGAAAGGTAATGTAGTTGGCTACGTCTCTATTGAAATATTGTCAGTTAAATCTTGGCAAAATTTTAATAAGGAAGGAATTAAGAAAAATTCTTCATGATACATTGTTCAGCGAGTTAGGAGTAAGTTTTTTTTTTAAGAAATACTACTAAACGTGTGTTCGACATCTTTATATACGAAATGAAAACTCATTTCAAGCTATGTCTCTCTATTATTGTTTTATATTTATCATGCTTAGAAACACGTCTTCGCGACACCTCAAAATTGCTAGAAACTGTTTTTAAAGACTGCTGTCACATAAAAGATTACTAACTGAAATCATAAAATAAAAATGTATAACCATGTGTTTTACTTTACAAGCCACTTAAAGTCCCATAGTAAAGAGACAAGAACCAAAACATTGCGAGCTGTTTTCGCACCCCGCGCATAAAGGCGACACGTTTGCCAGTTTCCGTACTTCGAATGCGGCATCTAGCATCTGCTGTAAAGGACTTTTAAGGGCGTTCACGTGGCAAAAAATTCATAATTTTATATTTGTACGAGAAGGTGTTCGTTCTATAGACCTTATCTTGTGACTACATTTTCCACTTCTTAAAATTTTTGGCTCTCATAGTCTTCCCATAGCGACATGACAAAGTCAAAATTTGCAAGTTACGGGAACATAGAATGACAAAAAACAAGTGACTTACTCGAATGAAATAATTTACACAAAAAACTAGATATTATGGGCCATATGCTAAAGTATTTAAAAACACACAATTTAATTCCTTTGTAATTTTAAAAAAATTTAAAAATTATGATAATTTAATTTATTTGTGCCAATTTTGAAAAAAAGACAAAACGAATACGTTCTGTGTTTAAATATTTTAGCATATGACCCGTAATATCAAATTTCACTGCATAGTCTAAAAAGTGTCGAATTCGCAATGGAAGAGATGTGTGGCAAACCATTACTGACACTGGTACAGGACCGCGGTCTTCGACGTGTCAGCCCTGCCAAGAACGGTCGTTTTAATATCTACTTAAGCTCTCCAACAGCAACGGCTTACCCTGATTCGCCGTAAGTGGAACAGACCAACAAAAATAAGTTATTGCGATGAGCTGTCAAAGCGCTATTTCCTTGGCAGGGTTGTCATATTTAATGTCGCGGCATTTTACTTACGGCCTCGCTCTTTAGTTTTGCAGCAGTTTCGAATTTTTTTTTAAACGCAAATTAATACACATAACAAAAATTCATTCTTACAGTTCTAACACTTACATATCATCGTCTGTATACATTTTTCTGTTGGAATACACCAACCTTTAACAAGCAAACAATACTTTATTTTAAAAACCGCTCTGGCAAAATTGTGTATCGTATGACTGTATATAGTCTCAAATTTTTTCAAAGCGTTTGGTTAAAAAATGTTCGAGTTATTTGAAATTGTTTGAAAAAAATGAAAGATCATGTCCTTAAGACGGCTATCGGTAAACAATTTGGCAATATGCGAACATACTGTATGTCTGTGACACAGACTAAAAAGTAATACAGACGTGAAATTACGTGGCGGCTCTTTCGATACGGGCGAACTTCGCCGCTTTATTGGCTGCCCAAGACTGTTGATACCAGCCCCGTGTGTGTTTGTCTCCTGCATGTTACGGCAAATTTCCTATTGGCCTGGCTGCCGACTGGCAGGGCGGCCATCTTATGCTGATTTGCTGCAGGCGTTTCCACCATGCTGCTGGCCAGGGAAGCCATTTTGCTGGCGTGTGTGACAAGAGTTCGCCGCGCTACCGGCTGTTTCACTTCTGTATTCCTAAATATCCCGTGTCCGTGACGAGGGCTGTGTGTGTTGCAGGAGCCATGGTGGTGCCGAGGGTGATATCGGAGATTCTGAAGAGCGACACCAGGCCGCAGCAGCAGTCGGAGCCTCAGCAGCGACACACACACCGGCTCACAGGTACGCAGGCTTGCCAACTTACAGATTGTGTTGCTACGTGTTGCGACATTTCCTTACCTTTTACGACAACCTTCCGTGTGGCCACCAACGGTTTTCGAAATAACTTATGTGGCCTATGCTGGAGATAGTAAACTGTATTTTCTTTTAAGCATACCTAAGAAGCTATTAAGTTAAATGTGATTATATTTTTAAGAGGATTGGATTGTAAAGCTTATATTTTAATTACCTCGTTTTGGAATACTTTAAAACATTAAGTGGCATTATACGACATTTGACTGATTTATTAGACAATTTTTGACGTCTTTATGGCGTGTTTATAGTGGCTTTTTTAAGTAGCATTGTTAGCAACCATGAAAATAAACGTAAGTCTTCGCAGCATCAGAACCTTCAACAGAATTAAAGGGCCTCTGGAAGCCACCAATTGAAGCCGTAAGTACCTATTAATTATCCACAAAACAAAACACAGTCACTCCGCATAGTTAGTAATTCGTTAGAACTTTAATTTTTTCCTCTTTTTTTACGCCGTGCTTAATAGTCGTCTTGCAGAAATTCTTCAGCTTTCTTGGGCAATCTTGCTATTCCGCAAGAACTTAAAAGGAAAATCAGATGTGATTATTACAACATTGGATCCTCGGAGTATTGTAAGTACTGTATTTATACAGACGATAGCAAAATGTGAGACAGCAAAATACTTCTTGCTACAGGCTATTTTTAGTGAAGTAAGCACGTTTTAAAGCCTTTCTGGCAGATATGAAACTTGTAACATCCGGGTTCAACTTTTGAGTCATCAGATATCCCTAGATGAGACTCTTGATCTGTCTGAGACAGATGAAGTGTACTCATCTAGGGATATGATTTTAGTTAAATATTTTCACCTCAGTTTCTTTCAGTGCCTTGCGTCCATATCTGCGTCTATGCTTCATGACCAGTAATTATAGGTCGTTCGGGATAAAGTGAGCACTAAAAATTTAACCTTTGGAAAATATCACCAGCCATTACTGCATATAAAACATTAACTATATTTGTCTTACTGCTTGTATGGTTGGCAGCGAAATTACGCAATATAGTTCCGTTTTTTTTCCTATTTAAACTCTACAATGCTGAAACAAAATCAACCGAAATCGACATAATTGTATTTTATATATTTAATAAACCTTTATTTTACCAAACTGTATCGATTCATACCGACTACACATTTTATCTTACATGCGCAAACATCAAGTAACGTGCCCAAAGTGGTTAGATATTTCCCGGGGTCTGCTGAAAGATACGAATTAGCTGAAAATATAACCTTAGCAGGGCTTTATTGAGTGCTCATTTTTTCCCCAACCCTCTATAGATGCTTTTTACTATTACTACGGATCCATTATTTTCGCAAAACGATTCTTGCACCAACTTGTTCCAGCCACTGAAAGAATAGTATTGTTGTAGGTACCATACTTCTGTTAAAATAAGGACAACAGTCCTGTTAGGTTGTGAGTACTATCTGTACTGTTCCTATAACAATATGTTCTGTAGAAGTAACAATCTGTTCTGTAGAAGGAGCAAACAGCATGTTTGATTTACAGGACATTTTGCTACTTCTACAGAACATATTTTTATAGGAACAATGCAGATAATAATGACAACCAAACCGTCATGTTGTGCCTAGTTTAACACAAGTATGGCATCTACTTCTATGCGTTTCTTTCGGTGCGACTTAACGTAGACATCTGCAGCTCTGGTTCATAGTTATTGGCAGTGTGTCTTGGTTCAGAGGCTTCGCTTATTTGACTGTGCTAATCAGGACAAGGTTACTGTGAAACCGCACGTCTGTGATTTGCAGGTAAACCCCGAGACATGTGACAGTTAAAACCATCCAATCACTGACCATCATGAAGCAGATGTGCAGGTGTGCGCGTACGGTACTCTAAGAAGTTGGTGCAAAACTGTGTACCATAAATCAGAGATTCTAGCCATAACTTCACTTGGCAGCTTCGCTTCTGTATTCTGTGTTATAATGTGACGAAGTGATCACAATTGCGTGTGAATGTTTAGTTTCGTTCGTAGGGCTGTGACCGTGAAAAATTGTAGAGTTGCATGCAGTTAAATGGTGGTATGCGGTATTCTTAATTTTCGACATGTCTGACGAGAAAGATAATTACTACTTTTGCCATAGTTAATGCAGCCAAATGCTGGAATTAGCTTTAAAAAATGTTCCATTGGAAGTACTTATCTGTATACTAAAAATATATCTACAAGTTCATCGAAATGTCTGCTCTATAACGGCAATACTGCAAATGTACACTCAAAAATACACTCAGATCACCTTCGTGACTGTCTTCTAAAATCTCGGGGGCCTCGGTTGGCGCAGTGGATACAGCACTCCTCTACCACCAAGACGATACGGGTTCGATTCCCGGCAGGGTCGGTCCCCGAATTTTCGCATGTGGGAATTGTGCCGGACGATGCCGCTGATTCACGGGGTTTTCTCAAGGATATCCCGTTTTCCACGCCCCTCCATTCCGGCGCTGCTCCGTACTCACATCATGTCACCCCTCACACGCGCTTACCAAAATCTCTTCACTTTACCTCTAAAATATCGTAGGCAACGACATAGCAGTTGTACTCTCGAAACGCCGCGATATTCCAATGCAGACATCAGACAGCTGTTGTCGACTTACATTAGGGGCACGGTCTGTGATGCAAGACTAGTTTACTCTTCTTGACGCGGAAACAGATAGCGAGCCATGTTTACTCGTGTGTGGGTTACTTAAAGGAGATTGTTCGAGTTAAGCAGGCTATGAATACTCTTCTCTTCCAAGCAAACAAAGATTACGTAGGCAAAATAAACAACTTGGAACTCTCGGTCAAAGAGTTTAAAAGTAGACTGGGTGTTGTACTTTGTACTGTATTCATATTTAGATGGGTATTAACAGGCAAAACTTACTCTCTTCTCTACGGAAAGACAGACTTACGTAAACATAAGTAAGCACTCTCGCTTCATCCACAAAGAAGAACTGTAGCGTAAGTATTTTGACTAGTCTTACATTTTTTGTAAGTAGAAGTAATTATTATAACTTACAACGTTGGCTGAGTCAGTATGCAGGAAAACTATCTAATTTTTGCTCCCTCTACAAATAGTTTTGCCGGTTTAATCGTAACAAACTGCCGTGGCGGGGAGGGCGGGAGGGAAGATAAGCTCATATATATTTTTCATTTGAATCTCGCTGTTATGTACAGTGAGTGAAAGAGAGAATGAACTTTAAAACTTGCACATGGTTTATTTTTACACATTTAAAAGATGTTTGAGGATATTTATTTCGTAGTATTTGGTAGTATATCCACCAACGCAACATGTACAGCACATGGACAAAAATATTTTGCGACAGCTACAAAATATTTTAATTTTTTTCGTATTGTTAAATATATTTTTGTGCTCACCACACTAACTATTTGTGTCACCACTAAACAATTGTGGTTAAAAGTTTTTTTTTGTGTGTGTGTTTACAGTACTACAAAACATCTTGGCAGGGAAGAAAGAGCTCCTCAAAAAATGTTCTTCAAAAGTATTTTTAACGAAAATACTTTTGATAAATGGTGTCACTTGATAAAACAACTAGTCCCTATAATGGCTCCAGTGTAGAAGAGTGTAAAATACAATGTTGTTAAGTACTATGTTGTATTCGTCTCGTTGTTACTGAAAATTGGTACTGACTATCTATGACAGAAGGTTATTTCCAGCTGTATCTGTTGGTTTGCTTCTTAGAACAAGATATAATAAGTTAACTTTGCAATGATTCTGCACGACAAAATAATGAATGATTCCATTATTATTTATGTCAAGCAGTTTCCCAAGAAGCTATCCTAGGCTTTGTCAAAGAAAAAATGTTGATAATTCAATTCGAATAAATGTTATGACTCAAAAAATGAAAATACAATAAAATTATCTAACACTCCACCTTAAGGGTGTTCAAGTGCGATAAAATCTTAATTTTATATATTTTATGAAATAGAGCTAATTTTACAGACGATACTTGTGAGTAAAAATTTCTATTACGAAACAATTTTACCTCGCTTAGTTTTCTCACAACTGTGCGTCAAAACGAAATTTACTTGTTACGCTGCCATGAAAATAGTAAAAACCAATTGACTTACTTAAATAAAATAATTCACGGTTAACCAACATTCCATGCGTTACACAATAAAGCATTTAGGAGCCCACGCGTAATATTTTGAATTTAAAAAAACCGCAAAAGTACAAGAAAATTTGAAAATTAAGCCATTTTTTTAAATACAAAAATAGTTGACTGGAAGTTTGTTAACAGTTTTTTGCACAGCCCACGACATGTTATTTCACTGTGAATTATTTCGTTTTAGTAAGTGAAGTGGTTTTTACTATTTGCATGGCAGCGTAACATACAAATTTTGACTTTGATGCACCGTTATGAGAAAACTATGAGAGCTAAAATTGTTTCGAAAGAGAAAACTATACTGACAAGTATTGTCTACAGAACTAACACGATTTCATACAAATAAAAAATTATGAATTTATCGCAATTGAACAGTTAGGGGGCCTCCCTATCTGTGTCTCAAATTCGTTGCAGCGAGTTACATCTATTCTGTTTTTGTTTTTTTTTGTTGAATCTATTAAACGCGCTTTATGTTTGTATATCTTCGAAAAGAACACGCACTTCAAACTATGTACCTACAGTTTCATATTTTCGGCACGTTCATTAGAAACATCGTTTTCGGGCACCTCAAAATGTCCCAAATGACTTTTTCAGACTGCCACATCTGGAAAAAAAAAACAACCTGATTCGAATAAAACAGTAGAAAGAACGTTAGACTTCGAATTATGCTGCCCACAAATAAAATAATGTGGTCATCGTTTGAAGTCGCATAGGAAAAAGGATAATATTAAAACACTGCACGCCAGCTCAGTGGTTTGCGCGGAGAGGCGATAATTAGGGGCCGGAAAATTTCACGAATTCAATGACCTGCCTTCTAAAAACTATTGTTCTATGCATACGCAAGCCTAGTATATTTGTCCATTGTCTGTTGTTCCACTGAGTAGCACACTGTTAAAAATTTCCGTAAATTCACGGAAATATTTACAGAAAAGTACTGTAATTTTACGGAGGTGGCTTCCGTAATATTTTGTTTACGGAAATTTGTCCGTATTGCTAGTTTACGGATGTTTGACCGTAACTTTCCATAAATTCATGAAAATATGTTTCTACAATTTTAAAATGTATTTTACTGTGTTTCTTAAAAAAATGGTATTAATAATCACTATGAATCCTCGATGTCAAATACAAAAGTTGTCTCTTAAAAAGTTGATATCTTACCACTGCATGGAACTCATTTACTCATAAATTGGCACTGTGGTTCAATGGTTAGAGCTTCTGCCTGGTAAGTATAAGGTCGTAGGTTCGAGTCCCAGCAACATCGAAAAAATTTTCAGGTTACAAAATAGTGCGTCAGAATCTCGATAATACATAGCTAATAAGAAAGTGTAGCATTTCTAGAAAATAAGAGTGCTAGTAGATTTCTGAAAGTTAAATTTCTTTTCCGGAAAACGGATTGTCCGTTACTTTACGGAGGGTTCCGTTACCAAGAAAAACTAAGTGTCCGTTACTTTACGAAGATTTCTGGATATTTTTTTGCCAGTACTTTTCCGTAATTTCACGGAAATTTTTTCTAACAGTGCAGCTAGTGAACAAATGATCGGAGCTTGAGTGCGTTCTAAAATGTAGGGCATTGAATTCGCGAAGTTTTCCGGCCCCTAGCGATAATGCATTACTGTACACACACCGGCCAACTCAGTCGATTTTCTGCCTCACTCACACAAACGCAGCCTATCTGGGTAGGGCCTTAAAAAGTGACTACATTACCGGGTGGCGGCATCAGGAGATGCGGGAGGCGTCGTGTGGCAGGAAGCGAGGCTGGCCGCGCGTCAATTGTGAAGCGGCTTGGTGAGGCCAAGGCTTGTCAAGCACGTCTCTCCACACTGATGTCGCCTCCAGATGAAGACACAACCCTGTCAGGCTCAAGGCTGTTCAGAAGCCGAATATTATTTCCTCCCGGCTTTTAAGAGGGCGTGGTACATAATTCAACGCCAAAAGCATTAATCTATAACTGTAGGTTTCTTGAAGCTAATATGCGAAAATTAAACAATGGCAATCCTAGACAATAGTTTTAGCCAATGTTTTAAACAAAATTGTTTCCAGTGTTACGAACTTCTGAGGCACAACCTCTGGCGCCGGAACCTCGTACATTTAACTGAGGCGCAAGAGATCACGCGTAACGAATTAGTAATTTTGGATAAATATTTACGCAAAAAGTTGACAAAGACCATTATCTAAGATTGTCGTAGAGTATTTTAGCCATATTGGCTTCGAAAAAAGCGTAGGAATCAATTGATGTTTTCAGCTTTTATTTGTTTACCTTCGCTCTTAAGGATAGCGTATGGTTTCATGGCATTACATCAATTGTAGCTGGGTAAAACCACCAGTGGCGTGTAGAGTGATTGTGGTACGAAGTGGGAGTTATGAGCACCGACTATATATTTGAGCGTTATGGCAGTTGTGTTGCCGAGACCGAGGTATATTACTGGAGAGCCTTCTCAGATAGCATTTAAGCTTGCGTCAAGCCTGCACTTGGCTTAATTTAGACTTGCCATTACAAGCCCTATTTGGTAAGTTTGATTCAAGCTTGAATCAAGTCTATTTTTTACAGTTGTATCCTGCCTTGTGCGAGGCAAGCTTGCTACAAGCTTGCTGCAGGCTTGTCGTGTGGAGACTAGTTAGCTTGATTCAAGCTTATGGCTTGACATGACAGGCTTACTGCAAGCTTGCAGACTTGTCATGGCAAGCTTGATTCAAGGTTGAATCAAACTGATTTTGCTATCAGGGTTGTCTCTTGTATGCTGCTGGCTGGTGTGTGTACCTTCTCCTACCAGTCTAATGGTTATACAAGACAACTCAGTGTTGTGTATAGGCCACGGTCGTAGAATAACAGTTCTGGACACTCGCCTATCTAACAATGTATTTTGTTTGACCCCCCTTATTGTTTGGCTGTAGTTCGTCAAGTTACCGAGAATGTCGTACTTTTTGGCGCTGTTTTCCGGGTGGTCGGATTCAAACGCCGTCCACTTTTTTCCATTGTTAAATTTATAAAGTAAGTAAAGATTGCTGGAGTCTTTTCTTAAATTTGTGAGCAAAGAAATTATTTCATAAATTGATAAAAAAAATACGTTTTGATAAATTGTTTATCTTAGCGGAAAGGAAGTGGGCGGAGTTTAGTCCGACCGCCCTAACATCAGCGGCAATAAAACACAATATTCTCGGTAACTTTGTGAACTACAGCCAAACAACAAGGGGGTCAAATATTCAGGCGAGTTTCCAGACCTGTTCTTTTACGACCGTGGTATAGGCATTGCTTAGTACCGCACACCTTGGAACACGCCAAGCTACGCCACTTGAAAACACATTATCATTAGAAATACAAAAAATTCACGGAAATATGAAGCCAAAATATAGTCTGAAATAGATAGGTTCCTCTGACTTTCGCAAAAAGATTTTTGCACCAATTTGTTTAAATGCTCTATGTGCATATCTGCAGCTATGCTTCTTGGTTTTTGACGTGTCTGTGTATAGAAGGATCAGGTATTTGACTGTACCAATCAGAGCAAGGTTACTTCGACACCATACGTCTGTGATTAGCGGGTATAACCACAAGATGTTCAGATATAGAAATAGCCTTTCATTGCCCACCAAGAAGAGCTGTTTGTGTGCACGTAAGGTACTGAAACAAGTTGGTAAAAAAATCTTTTCGCGAAAATCAGGGGACTTTAGGCACAAGCTAGATTCCAAACAACAGTAAGTTTGTGTCACTTTCTTGATTGGCATTTGACTTCGATGACACCTACTGTAGGCTCTCGTTCAAAAATACAGAAGCAACTAAACGTTAAGCTTATTCATGTGGTACTACTGTGTCACAGTCAAGGGAGGATCCGAAAAGAGGGAAAGGGGGGGGGGAGGCGACAGGACCATGGCCCCTCCTGAGATTGCTCCGAAAATATGAATCAAAATAAATGCCAAGTAAAATATTGCGTGTATTACGTCATACTGTTCCTACATCTTTATAAAATACAACACAGCGATAACAACACAATAATTCTGTGACAATATAGAAGTAGATGCTTAATAAAGATGTACCTAAGTTATTTTATACCAGCGCAAAGGTTTTCAGTAAGCATACTTTAGCCACAAAATTATTACAGTTTCGTAAAGGGTATATTCAATTTTTAGTTTGGAAGCTCCTTTAACGGCATCATTTTACACTTTAAAACTTGGGTGGACGTAATATTCGCGTTTAAGGCATGCAAGTGGGGAGTGCTAAGGGTGATACAGCACGCGCTTTACGTATTAATGTAGCCTCAAGGCGCTAGTCATGCAACTGGCGTACCGTCTCTATGAGGAATTCATAGGTACCAGTAAAATCTATGACGTAATATTACAGATAGAGGTGTATTTTAAACTTATAAGTCTTCATTTATAAATAATAAGCATCAAGACGTTTATACTTAAGGGTGCTACCTACTTCAGAGCTCTGGCAGCAGCAAGAATTGTGTTTTACATGTTAAATTATTTTCGGTGAGGTTCATACACACTTCCGGACACAAACCATTTTCTGTATCGCGAAAAGGGAAATCTTGCTAAATTGTTGCAGGAAAAAATTGTGAATAACCGTTTCCGAGTGTTTTAAGTACGAACGTAAAAAATTTGCTCACAGTTTTTAGGTTATTGAAAAATCTAAGATCCTTTAACAATATGAGCGGCACCGAGATGAATAAAACAAGTAAATGGTGGACACATATGTAGCTTCGTCAGGTATTAACGACATCGAAAATAATTTAATGTGTAAAATCTTGTGCTTGCTCCCGACGTGGCTCTGATGTAGGCAGAGTACTTAAAAATGACCCTTTTCGTCGTTTTCGGCAGTTATAAATAAGCTTTAAATATTGCTAAACGACCTGGAATGCGTTGCTACACGTGTATCGGTATTTTAATGCTATTCATAAACAAACATTACTCACACACTTTGAGGAGTTTTCGAATAAAATTCTGCCGAAACCACATGCCGTGATAATAGGCACGAGTTTGACTAGAAATTATTCTTGCACAATTTTATTTCAATGACGTGAGTGCTTCATGGTTATTGGCAGCGTGTCTTTGTTCACACACGTGTCTTATTTGAATGCAAATGACTATTGTAACATCTTACGCTTGTGACTTGCCAATAGAACCCCCAAGACAAGTGAGAGTAAAAACAGCCAATCACTAGCAATGAGGCATTGCTGAAGATGTGCTCATAAGTTGGGACCCCGGTTTTTCGCGAAAAGAATTTTGCCCCGCTTCGTTTCGGTGCCTTGCGTGCTCACCTGCAGTTCTGCTTCTTGATCAGTGATTGGATATTTTAACTCTCACGAGCCTCAGGATTCTACCGGCAAATCACAGACGTGTGGTGTTGCAGGAACGTTATTGTAATTGGCTCAGTCAAATGATACACGAAGACACGCTTCCAATAAATACGAATCATAATTGCAGATGTGCACGTAAGTCACTGCACAAACTGGGGCAAAATTATTTTCGCGAACAACCAGGGTCCCTAGTTATAACCTAGCTTCCATACATTCTGTTATGGAAGTTTTTCTGGAATGACTTGTAACACGATACTTTAAATAAAGTTTTTTTTCTTTTAATTCATTTTAGTACTTATAATTAGAGAACCGGAATTTTCGCGAGTTTAATGACTGGCAGGCTAGACTCCACAGACCTGTGTAAACTATGTCTTCAGCTACTTGTTCATTGGCTGCTGCTCCAGTGAGTGGCCTGTTGTAATGCAAGGATTGCGATTGGTTGACAATTCTCAAGAAAGAGTTTCAGCAACAGGAACCCAAATGCGAATGTAATTAACATATATAGGAGTTTTAAATCTTACGTCTTCTCTAGGAATTTCTTATAACGTCGGATTCTCTATTTATAATAATTGGTTGCTTCTACAAACGTTTCTTCACTGTTTTTTTTCAAGAGAACGTTAACATAAACGATACTAAAGTACATTTACACCATTCTGATTAGTTAAATATCCACCAAGGAGCAAACCGTCCATGAAATATTGAGTTAACCGATTACTAGAGCCATGAATTTTTCGCGAAATGAATTTTGCCTCAGTATGTTTCAGTTCCTCACACGGGCAAATCTGCACCATTACGTCACGGTTATTGGCAGCGCTGCTCTGTAAGTGACTTCACTCATTTGACTTTGCCAATCAGAATAAGGTTGCACACCTGTGATTTGTGGGTAGAACATCAGGACACGTACACTGTAAAAACATCCAGTCACCGACTATGAAGCAGAACTGCAGATGTGAACTTACTGAAACAGACTGGGGCAAAATTCTTTTCGCGAAAAGTTCGTGTCCCTCTCTATCATGCATATTAGATTGTTATGCTCGCTTTATTACATTATCAGCGCGCGTAACTTTTAAACCAACTTAAAAAGTCCTTCGTACAAATGTTCTTTTTCCTATAATATGTTCATTGTGAACACGTATAATGGTTTCGAGAATAATTGAGAAGTTGGCTGTAATAAAGGCCTTAGTAAGAAAATGGCATTATGATATAATGGCAGGTATATGTTTAGAAGCAATTCGTTCTTGTTTTAGTTTACCATCTTTTTTCTTACTATCAATAATTAGTAGTTACTTACATGCGATTATAATATTTTTTATACACAGAGTGAAAGATAAAACAGCAGTTATTTACAGCATAGTGATACCAGTCCAGGTAAAAAAAAATTCATAAGTTGGTGAAGAATTGAGATATCGGTATAAAATTGTGTGTTTATCTCCTATGGACATTATGGAACAAGAGAAACTGTGTGATGGAAGAAAGGCCTTAGCTCACTGAAGCTTATATTTCAGCCAACTCCTAAATTGCGGATTTCTAACCCAACAGCAACAGCCATATAGGCGGGCCACTTTGAGAGCAAAATTGTTCATTGTTAAATGAGAAGACCCTCTATTACGTGCAGTATGTCAGACACAGACATGTCTAGTTTTGCTGCCGTGCCCAAACATGGTCACGTATTCTACCGTAAGAACACGAACGTTCAATAACGTTCGGCTTTCTCCGGCCGAATAGGCGTGCAGGTACTTTCTCCGCGCCAGGTGTCGTTTGTTAGAAGGTTGTAAACATTAGTTGGCTCGAAGGTCATGACCACGAGAAAGCTCAGTGGCGATGGTTCAACGTACGGATGATCGGAGTTAGCGTCTAGACACCATGGACCTGAGGAGCGGATGATGACTATCCTTCAGTACTTACCTTCGCCCGATAGCATCCTTCCTGATTGTTTGTTAAGGCGCCGCCTAACATGCGCTTAAATTCCGCTGTAGTGTGTTCGAAAATATATTTCTTACGAAACTATTCCACATGTGTCAATACATGAAAAAGGAAAATACTCTTCAAATCATGATGAAAAGATACTTTCAAATCATTACGCCTATTAGAAAAATAATTTCTTAGCCCCCCGGATCCGCGGTGGCCGAGAGGTCAGACCTCTCGCCTCCCACCAAGGCGATCCGGGTTAGATTCCCAGCAGGGTCGGTCCCTGGATTTTCGCATGTGAGAGTCGTGCCGGACGATGCCGTTGGTCGGCGGGTTTTCTCGGGGATCTCCCGTTTCCCCCGCCCTTTCATTCCGGCGCCGCTCCATACTCACCTCATGTCACCCCTCACCAGCGCTGAAGATCTCGATGTTAAGCGCTGACCAAATTCTCTCACTCATTCTTAGCCCCCC